>WYDF02277851.1:0-31187 GCA_009867245.2 Adranes taylori | reverse complement strand
AACGCCACTGAGTTGAAATAAATCTTTCTAAATTTCTCTTCATAGTTTTACCCTCTTCCTCATACGTCGATGGTCAAACCAAACATACGTCAAACCAAACAAGGTTATTAGTAACAGTAGAAACCCGTTTATATGGTGCGATTCAGAATATAGTCTCCTAATCTCAAAAATATAAAGCTAATTAAGTTGTTTAAAAATATCCCTAGTAATGTCCTATTTACATTTAAAGCACTGTATAGCGGTAGCTCGAAAGATCTTTAGAGAAACCAAGGAAGTCGTTCAGGGGTTTCTGTGAAAATCTGACTAGAGAGACAGATATCGGGAAGTGTGCAGATCTTTCGAAAGATATAAGGGAGCCAAGAAAAGTGAATCGGTTCCCAGACGCGCGAGCCGGTATTTCTGGATAGGATTCTTCTCCAGGTAGAGATGGGATTGTGTATCCGGTAATAGTAAATTTGCATATTTAAAGGCGGCAAATCTGTAATACTTAGTACTTGAATAACCTAAAAAAGGTCATCAATTTTTTTGGCGAAACGTTTTTTTTTTTGCTCATTGCTATCAGTTTTTATATAAATATCGAAATAAAAACAGAGATCAAAATTTCATATTTAAGTTCATTTTCAATAAAAATAATACCAAGTATAACACAATTATATAAAAGACCGGCAATTTCTTCAGTACTTACAGGGTTAAATCCGGCACTGATCAAACACCATAAATTTTCATTGAAAACAAAAAAAAAACTCCAATAACAAAAACTATTTAATAATTATATTTAAATAAGTAAGTTACAAACATTTTAAATCTCTACATAGAACCAGTAATCACTTCCATGTTGCTGATATCAATTTTGTGATCCCTAAAAACATAAACATTAAATTAAAGTTGGAGTTTGACTAAAAGGCAGATATTTTCCTACGCTTATAGTTAATTGGACATTTATAGATACAATTAAATCTAATTAGAAAATCTCCACTTGATAATTACATAAAAATTATGTTTTTAACTAAATTAGCATTCTAACGAAAAAAAGAGTCGTGTATTTTTAGAGCATATTGCTTCAAGAAAAGTAATTTTCTTCCAAACTATTCATGAGATTTTTGGGCGACGTAAATTCTTTCTTTATTCTTTCGCTAAATTCTGCGTCATACTAAATTTCCAATATGCGTACTAAAGGTATGTCGGAATAGGCGGACTAAAGGTGTATTAGCTAATATTGTAACGCCAAAAAAAAAATGTCAAACGTGTTCACTTTTCGAGATTCTAATGTAAAAATCTTTAAACTTTAATATATAATCTAAGGGAAATGCAATTTATTACACACATAAAATAATGCAGCACAACTTACAACTTGGTAGTGGCCACGGAGGGATATAACATCTTGTCGATGAGGAAGAATTTGATGGTTAAGAGAAAACCGAAATAGTTTCGACGAGAGATCAGAAAAAATAATTTAAGCGATCATTGAAATAATAATTTACGCAATGGACCGTTAATAAGATGAAATGAACTTTCTCCCGAAGCTTTCGCCCGTGAGAGAGCATCACGATCGATGGTAATACATAAGCACAAAAATCCTAGAGAGGTCTCTTCTTATTATTCTCTCAGTATTCTGTAAGTACGCTCATTATCTGAGTTTTACTTTCAAGTTTATTAGTTTTTTATTACGTTTAAAGTACGCGATTTTTGTTACGAATTATGCCTGAGTACAAATATGAGTAAACATTTATTTTTATTAAATATTTTGGTTAAAGAAATTGATCACCTCAAGTTCTTTTCATTTTGATTTTCAGTAAATAAGTGATTTCAATGTAACTATGTTATATACAAAATATTTATGTAATACAACAAACCCATTTAATTTTTGGTAATATGTATAATAAATTATTCTATTGTAAATCGCTTATTTTTCTTTTGTAGATCAATACAGTGTGTAAAACCTAGATGCGTTTTGTTCGAAGTTTATTTATTTAAATTCATGGGCCGAACTTCCTTTATTAAGGCTGTATCATTTACTTTAATCAAGTAAGGTGCCTTAATTTCTTGTGTAAATTATAAAGTATATTTGTGTACATTCTGCAACCCCTAAAATAATAATTTATAAATTTTCACTATGCCCTAGCTTAACTACAGCTCTATTTGTCCCGGATGAATTGAGTATGTTTTGACTGGAAGTAAAACTTTATTATCCTGTTAAAGCTAACTCAATTCCACAATTTTATAAGTGACAATATTGTATAGCTTGTAGTAACACGAATATAACACAAGTTTGTACTAACAAAAATCGCACGAATTTTGCTATTCGCACGATAAAGCAGACTCAGGATTCAGATAAAGCAGATTCAAACTCTTAAATCTCCTAAGAAATCCACTGAAGAAAATATTGCTTTACAAGATGATAGAAATATTATTTGTCGCGATGAACCTCCTTCGAGAAACAATATTTCTGTCATGTTGCAAAACAAGGTTCCATTCAATGGATTTCTTAGAAGATCCTTAGAGTTTATACTTTTTATCTGCTGCTTGTTAAAAAGTATTGTAGGAATAATTGAAACTGTTGGTCCAGTAACAGTTTGGTTTTTTACATCGTTTGGATACTGTTCTATTCCCTTCTGCTTCGAATTCCGAGATATTTCTCATAGTCGACCATAGCTGGTAAATAACCATACTTCAAGAGGCTTTCATAGTTTATGACATTCAAGTCTATCTTGTATTTATTTCGGTGATAGAGATCCTTAGAAATCTGGTATTAATATACCAATTTCCTTAGTTACTCCACGTCTGCGAATATCTCCTCTTATCAATGTATCCTAAACTTCCTTGGGTAAAAATTTGTACTCAATTGACAAACTTGAATTATGGCATACTTAAAGATGATATTCCAACTTCATATTCTATACAAAATGCTCCTATTTAAAAAAATCCTAATTATTTCAGATTTAGGTAACCACCCAACAAAAATATAAACGTTCTTTTTTTGAAAAGGAATTGACTAGTTTTACGAAGAGTAATAATATAATTATATTATAATATAATTAATATACTCTTCGTAAACAATAGCTCTCAATATTAGAAACACTCTCGCATTCACCTCTCTTAAAACCTAACTGCTCTGGGTTTATCTAATGAAGATAGTCAATTGTTTAAAATCCGCGCTCGTAAATGCCCGAAGTGTACAAAATTTATTGAATTATTGTATATCGACCAACAGCATTGTTATAACATAGTATTCAACTCGTTTAATAAAAAATATCTCAATTAAATCATTTAGGTAAATTGTTACTTTCCCAAAAATTTTACGTTCCTGCCATTAATATACGAAGTAGAGCAAAATATAAGGACAAGACACTATTTGGATTCTTTGTAATAAAAATCTAACTTCCAACTTAATTTAAATTAGACAAGGATATTACCTTTCCATATGTACGACACAGCTCTCCTCATCATTAAATAAATCACTACAAACCAGACAACTATACATAATTTTACTCGAGTCTTGATTAGATGGTAATGATGTATTATATTTATATGCTCCTAATTCGCATATATTTGTATCCATGCTCCATTTATCATCAAATTCCGTACTACATTTAATGGATTGAATTTTCTCATGCCACTTTTTATGTATTATGAAGTCAGATTTTGAGAAAAAGTTTTTAAGGCAATAATCGCACTGATATTTTTTATCGGTTTGCTCCTTTTCGCCCAATGAGTATGTTAAACAATCAGATGGTTGATATAGAATATTATTTACAACTTCTCCGTCTAAATCCACGTGAAGATCCAATGTTGGATAAGCTCCAGAATAGAGCTGAAGTAGAATTGGATTTCCTTTGTTTATGTCTGTTAAATAATTTGGTCTTAATTCTTCTCCTACGTCAGGTGAAATTGTAATCTAAAAAAATTATATCATTGATATTATAAAATGACGATGCAACAAAGACATTCATGTGTATCATTCCATGGAGCAACAAACTTAAAAATGGGATGATTTGAGTAGAGGGGTTCTTATCGATCTAACCAAACAATCGTCTTGTGACGTCATAAGATCTAGAGAATTAGAGTGATGCACTAATGATAAACCGTCCAGCTACCATGCTACCATGAAAAGACAAAAAAGATTGACACCTTCAGAAATTCACACTCGGGACAAGCAATACAAAGGCTTACAGAAAATATAAAAGTAAATATATCGACAAAATGCATGAATGGTCACTGAAAGAAAACATACATTGCTGAAATTGAATTTTCCGGCAATAAGCAAAATACAATTTGGAACACAATAAAATCCTATTTCTGAAATATAGCAATAACAGTGATAACACACCTAGCGCAAATAAATTTAATAATATCTTCTTCAAATTAGAGACAAATGTTTCCAGCAAAAAGGATGAAATTTTTCAGCAAAATAGATTAAATCGTCCCTACAAATGATTAACAAAATAGTCACAACCTAACAAAATCGTTTAATCCGCTTTCACCACAGAAACAACCACAACTCTATAACGCCTCAAAATATTTAACTCACCAGTATAAAACTCATCTAAGAAAAAGTACGGTAAGCCATTTGCAATTTAAAAATCGATACGACTGCTGACCCAGACAAGATACCTTGCCCCAGTCTAATATACTCATTATGTGTAATAGAGCAGTAATCGTTAGAACTCGGTGGGTCACCAACTGAATGGAAATCTGCCACAGTCATTCCCATCTTCAAGAAAGAAGATCATCTAAATCCAGCAAACTACCGACAAATCTCGCTGATATAGGTAGCATGAAAATTTTGGAAAAAATCATTGCATGGGAACTAACTGATTATCTACAAAAGGTCCTACCGGATGTTTATCATGGCCTGCGTGACCGGTCTGTTACAACTAACTTGCTAAAATGTGTTTATAGATGGACCTCTGATCATGACAGGAACATGCCAACTGCTGTTATCTATCTCGACTTTGAAAGGGCTTTCGACGGGTCCCATTTAATCGATTGCTGCAGAAAATCAAAGTTAATGGAATCAATGGAAAGTTGTTGACGACATGGATAGAGAATTTCCTCAAAGGCAGAACATTTAGAGCGAAAGCCAATGTTAACAACGGAGTCCCGCAGGGATATGTATTGGGGCCTCTACTGTTTTTTCTATACGTTAGTGAGATCTCAAAAAGCATAAAATGAGAAATCAGTCAGTACGCAGATGACACTAAACTACATGTGTCATCTGCGTCATCAAATAACATAATGTGCGTAAGTGTTTAAATCTACTCTGTGTTTTGAAGCAATAATGACAGAAAGAAGATCATAATGAATACTCCGAACTCAATGATATAAAGATCAAAAGGTTCCGAAATGCACAACTTTGAAAATAGTAATTAATACAACAAAATAAAATACAGTAGGAAGTCGATTATGCGAACGTCAATTATCAAATCGTCAATTATGCGAACACTTAAATTTTATTATGTATGTAAAACAAATTTTGTAAAACCCCCAAGTGAATCTCTAAAAAACAAAGTGCAATTAATTTTTACGTTAATCCTAGGTATTGTTTACGTTTCGTTATTCATTTTTAGGCTAAAATATTACTCGTCAATGACGTGTAGCAACATTTGTAAGTATGTATGTACATAATGTACAAAGTATGTATGTACATATGTACATAAATTTAGTTATGTTTACACATAGTGATACATGATGCATGTGCCTACTTAACACATGTTGTATAATTTTAAAATGTTCGATTATCCGAATTTTCGTTCGAATAAGCAAAATCAACAAAAAACTTTGACGCGATCATAATAGTGGAAAGTTGACAAATGCGAAAATACTAGTAGTAAGAAAAAGGGAAGGGGTTTTTAACAGCTATTCATGATTCGATAAAATCAAGGAAATTAACTATTACAGAAAAAAAAAATGAACAACTGTTCGTCGCAGTTACAATAAGCTGTACCACTATAATTTTGGGAGCACTTTATCTTCCTCCAGATTCACGGTAGAAGGTCTGGTCACATATAACAAGCGCGTTGAGTTTCTGGTATTCGGTGATTACAACCTACCTGGAGTAGTATGATCATTACTATCGGATAAATCAGTGTTGAATCAGCAGTGGGACAAGCATACATAAATGAGAACGGTGCAGTGGTAAAGGTGGCAGTAGTAAACTTCACCTACCTCAATCTAAAACAGCTTAACTCAATACCTAATGAGAGGATAATAATGTTCACCACATTGGATATGACTGCAGTTTCAAAACTGGTCATAGGGATAGTTTAAGGTATTCGTCGACTTATTATGATTTCGCCAGTGCTAATTATGAATATATCAACAATTATTTAGCATCAATTGATTGGAATCATTTAAGCCAAAGTAACATTTAACGATGCCGTTTTAAGTGTTTATACTATTATTAATAAAATTATCAATCAATTTCGTTCCAATTAAAAGATTCATTCAATCCTCATTTCCTCCATGGGTTAATAGAACCTTACATAAGTTCATTTAGGCAAAGAAAAATACAAAATATTTAAGTTATCAAGCGATTGTAATGAATGTGCAGATTTAAGGAGGAAATGTAAAAATTTATCTTGAGATGGCTACATAAAATATATTAAACAAAAAGAAGCTTAGACACGTAGAAAAATGTTGGAATTTTGTAAATGATATAAAAAAATAAACGGTTTTCCAAATAACATGTATTTAGAACATTCCAATGCTAGTAATAGCCAAGCCATAGCTGACTTATTTGCTAAGTTTGATCTCACTATTTCTAAGGAATTGTGTATGCTCCTTATGTAAACCTCCTAAACTTCTTTTTAACTTATCCTTGTCTACAGGTACTTTTCCATATTTATGGAAGCAAAGCTTTATAATTAGTATATTTAAATCTGGTAACAGAAATAATGTTGAAATTACAGAGGAATTATCTTGGGATCACATATATCAAAAATTATGGATGCTATTTTAACAAAACAATGAATATCGGAATTTAAAGGTATAATATGACAAAATCATCATAGCTTTGTACCTGGAATATCGGTGGAAACAAATTTAATAATTTACCAAAAATTTATTTTTGAATTTTCGCTTGATGAGTTAACCATGATATCCTGAATTACAAACTGAGAGCTTCGGGAATCGAAGGTAACATTAGTAAGTTGCTTCATAGTTTCTTATTTTCCAGAAAATAATTTGTTAGAATAGGAAACTTTATTTCCCAAGAAATTGCAGTTACTTCCGGGGTTGCACAGGGGTCGCACCTATTCTTGAACATGACGTAACCGTGTGGAATCCGTACTACAAAAAGGATATTCAATGAATGGAGAGAGTACAACAAAGAATCACTAAGATCAGGCCACTTCGTCATCTGAATTATGATAATAAGGGTAGAAGCCTGGGCGTAGATCACACGAAAACAAAAGAAAGTTCTTCATGTCAAACCGTGTGGTGAACTGTTGGAACGCTCTCCCAGACAGTGTAGTGTGGGCTAGTGGAAAAATTGAATTTAAAAACAAAAATCGTTAAACACATATCTATACATGCCATGAACATATCTATACGAACATACGAACATATAAAAATATCAAAGCCTGCTCTACCGAGTGTAACCGACAGACTTATCAGCAATAAGTTGCTTCCGTTATGGTTCTTAGTAATAATAATAAATATCTGAATATTCTATTTGCCGACGACAGAAATGGAAACATATACTATTATAGAACTACTAATCCAACAATAATGTAATACAACAATAATGAAAGCGACAGCCTACATAAAGACTTCATCCCCTATCGCCATAATTAAGACATTACTTAATAATAGAATTTCTTCTAGGGCAATAAAAATAGATGACCTTCGATATATGAAAATTCTGACCACTACTGCATTCCGTTTTGTCAATATTATCAAAACTAATTGAAAGAAATAATGTTTCTGCAACCTCACTGATTTCGTAAATAAACTGACACTGGAGATGCTATAGAATCTATAAATAAAATAAGAAGAAATAAGTAAAATTCGTAACATACCGGTATATCTTGTAATATATTTGTTCCAGTAGTTAACAATGTAATGTTATCACTAGTGGTATCAAAATTATTGTCCAAAATTGATTTATCTGTTCCCAATAGTACTGATTCTAATAGATTGTTATTCATGACTTCTGGCTGTGCGGTTTGCTTGGAATGTTTCTCATGTACTTGAACATGAGCCTTTCTCGCAGAATTAGTATGAAATTTTGCAGAGCATATATGACAATCAAAGGTTTTATAATTATCTGAAACAAAATAGATTAATCAAATTCTTGAAATTATTAAAACAATAAATAGCAAATACAATTAAGACCAGGTTTATTAATCTGCAGTTAAATGTGTAAGTTAAGTAACCAAATGTTTGCGGTACTATAGGTTAAGGAAGTAATTACGTTTATCGTAACAGATTTGACTAGAGATATACTACATGGTAGTTTTCATGGTAGTAATGGATGATTATTTGAATCAAATTATGTTAAGCGATGAAGATGAAAACATAATTGATTTCTTTGGTTGGGAACGCAGAAAATACAATGTTATGGAACAAATTTACCACATTGAAAAGTGGGATCAGACGAATTTATTTATTCGATTCAGATTTACAAAGACCAAGGTATATCATCTATTATTATAAATAGAAACTTCGAAAATCGTGTTTGAAGTCCTAAATGCTATATCAGCTTTAGCACCATTATTTCTTTACATGCCATGAACAGACAGGAAATCACTTTGGCATCTCAAGCTTTCTCCCCCTCTTTTAGTTTTCAAGTTACAATGTCAGTCCTTTTATTCTTAATGCCGTGTTTGTACTTATTTGCTAAATTTAAAGGACTTAGTCTTTCAATGAAACTAAAGTTTACGTTTCTGGAAAGTTTGAAATCCATATTATACAATTTTTAAAGATAATAAATATTATAAAAATCATTTTGGGGTTAACTATAACTTAACCAACACTTTCGGGTGTCAGCTATTCTCACTGTTACTTTAACAGTTAGTTAGCGCTAATCGTAACTAGATAAACCGAATTGTGTGGTAGTAACTGAACGTTACCTGCTAACAAAACACTTCTTTTCTTTATTTATAAAAAATTACAAATCTTCAATATTAATAAAGAAATGTATTTTCGATTTTTTTCCCAATGTCGTTACAGACCAAAAATGCATGTATAGGTTGCAATAGGCAAACATATTTTTACATTTTCACTGATATTATTTAAAGGACATGAGATAGCAAAGTATCCAATGTTCTTAGAACTGGCTTTAGAACTTGTTCCGCACTATCTTTTGTTGTAAATTCTAATTTTGGAAAAAATCCTCATTTTGAGTTTTTTGTAAAAATCATGCATAGACCCAGAATGATGCTTAAAATCACTTAATAATTTATTACATCGAAAGAATCGAGTTTCCATATCGAATCCATAAGTTTTTAGAATAATATTCAAGAACAGTCTTTAGTTTTTATATTTATCCATAAACATGTCTATTTTAGATCTGAAATTAAAATTTTACATCCAGAATTAAATAATCTATAATTTCCAGAATCCATATGTGAAAATTTGTTGCAAAAGTTTGTTCATTTATTATAAAATATTTATACCGTTTATGACTTGGCAATAAAATAAATCCTCCTAACTTTTAATTAAAAATTATTTGCTGTATATATATATATATTAACATTTAATTATATGATCCCAAAAAGCTTAAAAACTGATCCTTGAGGCTCTTTTAGATTTCCCCGTCAAGGTAAAGATGTCATTCCATCAGCAAGTAATTAAGTTTTGAATTATTTTTCATCAAATAATAGAATGTTATTTGCAAAGGGTGCCACTTTCATTGCTTTACCGTTTTACTTTTATTGCTTAGGTTAAAAGCGGTTTTTTCATAGGTCTGGCTTTACGACCAACCGCGATAAGGCGTCTGCGAACTATAAAGGAACTGATTTGGATTTCTTTCTCCTTTAAATCCATATTCAATGCATCGCTCGTCTTGCGGGGATCTTTTTTCCTTTGTCGCAGTAAGTAAGCAACATTGCTTGGAGTGGTTATTTTTTTCTTACGTCAACACTTTGCTTTGCGCTTGAGAGAAACTGATCCAGTACACTGTTTCAACTTGATGACACAGCTGACAGTTGCAAGACTCACACCAACAATTGCAGCAATCTCTCGATATGTCTTTTCTGTGAGTGTTCGTGCAAAGTTACGATCTTCGTGCGTTTAGTGAGTGTCAAATCCATATTGAACAACGGTTGACTTACGACTAATTTACACTTGATTCATGAGATGTTTCTAAAATCTGATGCAATAGCGATTAACGATGATTACATTAGCCATTTACGTCAATAATGCATATATACTTCATAATGGCATGCGTTGAGTACAGGGAATAGGATTTTTGTTGAAAAAATGGAGTTCTATTGAATAAAATGTTGTTTCAATTAATTTGCACAAAGGTGTGTACCATTTCCAATTCTTTCATTTACCTTCTATTGTTAAGATTACGAAAATGGGTTGAATTTTATGAGATATAATACATTTTCTTCCATCGACTTTATTTGGATCTCAAGATGCAAATATGTTTACCCACATTTCATTTCCGGTCAAATGACGTCACACATCATGTTTTAACATCTCCCTACATTTTTGCGATTGGGACTTAAATAGACTATAATGAGCTTTCTTACAACATGCAACATGAAAAGCGCTCAAGTATACATCATCTAGCTGGACGGTTTCACTAGAGTAGAATAAGGGTTATAATTTCATTATGTATATGAAATTCAATAAAAATAATAATTTTTACAATGGATAGGAGCAAAAACAATTTTCAGAATTCAAGTCTTTCATTTTAAATATATTTCCAATCGCTAAATCTATTACACTAAAAACTTATCAACTGAATAAGTAAAATGTATGTAAAGTAACGCATTATTTAATATTTTCAACTGTATTTTTAGTATCGCTAGTTACAATTATTTCGCGAAAGAAGACACTCACACACATACATACAAAAAAATTATTCTGTTCAGCTGATAGCACAAGGAAGCTAGCTTACACACATACATTGAGAAGTATTATCTCGCAAATGGCACGGTCTGGCACCAAAATCGCTATTATGCAAACAAATGCAGTTTATCATTATTATTGGCTTAAGAAATAGTGAACGATGCTCCCGTGTCTACAAGCATTTGGTTGTTTTCTACAAGCGTCTACATACAAGTGCGTAACACTTTAACAATTCGTCTCTTGCCTTTGCTCTGATTGGAGAACAACTTATTCCCTCATAGAATTCCGACGGAGAGATAATGTAATATCGTTCCTAAATATTTCCAACACTTCCTAAAAGTTTAGCACAAATTTCCTTCAAGGCACGCCCAAGTGAGCCGGTTACTACGAAAAGTGCCACGGTCCAGCCGACCACCAGAAGCAACTTCTTCTCAGCTAATTTCATATAAAAGGACCCGCTCAACCTATCGTGCACGAGACACAAATTTTGAATTGGTATTTTTGGGTCTGCAGCGAGAACTAAGAATGAAGATCTCAAAGTCTTCATTCATAATTATTACGATAGTGATTTCTCGGACAGCGAGCATTATCGCAAGGGTCAATTGATTTGATCCAAGTAGCGTTATAATAAATATTCAAATATTCAGTATTTTTCATACACATATATTAAATCTATGCAAAAATTAAATAAATTAAAATAGAGGTTAAGCATCAGACAACGCATCTTCTGCTGAATCTTTTGAATCCCATATTTATTATATTCTCTATTCTTGTTCTCACATTATCATTTATTCTTTTTCCCATTGAGTGTGTTCCTGATGCAAGATGAGGAGGTCATCATGAGAAGGAGAAATGAACCAGAAAGCACCAAACAATCGAGAGCAACAAAAACCATCACCAACGCCTATTTACGTATCACTTCGGCGAGAGTGACTAGAAACCAAATCTACGCCAAATCTACACCGTCACCATGCATCAACAAGATCCTATCATCACAAAATATCAATAAATTTCGTATTAAAGGAGAAATTTCACTCAAGAACCGTTCTCATGAACAAGGAAGAGTGAACAATATAGTATCAAATCACATTTCGTTCATCACTCTTCTATTTCTTTGATTTTCTTTAATGGAGGAAAATGGATCAGCCTAACAAATTTTGAATTATAATTAACTTCACTATCATTGTCTGTCAGTTAAAACAGCGATGTCGAGTTATATCTCGACGTATAATAAATATTTGCAACAACAAACATTATTTTGTTACTCTGTTATTGCGTATATCTGAGTTTATCTTTTAGAAATAATTGTGAACTTATAATATTAATGAATATCACCGTATTTCTTAGCCATTCTGAGAACTCATGCAGAACATTTTATGTTTCAAACAAACAGCATAAAAAAGCAGTATAGTGGTCAAAAGCATAACCTCGATCTCGCTTTAATAAGATCAAGTTCTATAACAAACGCTATACTTATTGGCTATTTATTATGTCGTTATTATAAAAAGATTCAAGCGAATTACCTGAATGTCGCTTCATATGATGTTTTAAACTGCTCTTGGCACTGAAAAACATACTGCAAACGGAACACTGATATTTTTGAGTATTATTCCCACTATGGGTCCTTTCGTGGTACATTAAGGTTGATTTTAGGGCAAACCTCTTCTCACATTTATTACAAGGAAATGGTTTTTCGCCGGTGTGAACACGTAAATGTCGTGCCTAAAATATAAATAAAACGATTTAGTAAATAAATAATAAAATAAAAGTATTAAATAATTAAATATAAAAGGGTAAATATTAAATATTTTTAAATATATCTTCATAGATTAAGAGGGGATAGCGATTCAATTTTATTGAGCACGGTTGACAACACAAGCGCCTAGTACAAAAATTTACAAATCAAACCTTTATTTTAGGCGACGAATCATTGACTGATTAACAAATTGGTTTGAAAGAAGTGAATTGGTGAGCACTCATTCAAACATCAGGTCCTTCCAAATTTCAAAGTCATTTAAACGAATGTGTTGAACATCGCCTCAACCCTTACATACGAAAACATAGGAACAAACTCGCCACAACCCATTATGCTCAAGTTATCTTCGAATATTTATTTGAGAGAAAAATATCGAATTACTTGAAGAAAACAAAATCGCTAACTGTATAAAATATGTTTTATCTGCTTTCCAATCTAAAACATATTCTCAAAAGATACGTCAGCCGGATGAGTTAAATATTTATTCATTTTATTTCACTTAAATTAATAGTCAATTAATATATAAACATTTTGTCATATCAGTCAGACGGTTCTAATTTTTAGAAAACCTTTTAGCTAAAACTCCTTTAGATTTGTTAATACATAATCTACATAAATTTTGTCACTATGTAAAATCTCAACAAAAAACTTACCAAATCATCCGATTTCTTAAACACCTTCGTACAGAAAACACATCTTCTATTCACAAGTTCTTTGTGCTTATTTGATAAGTGTCTACGCATAACTGTTTTTGATTTAAATGATTTATTACAGTAATTACAACCAAAAGTTCCGTCTCCATTTAAATTATTTTCGTAAGACTGCATAGGTACCACTGATTCAATCTGAAGTTTTTAGTTGCAAAAATAATAATTATATTAATAAAAAAATAACAAAATAATCCGTACCTCTTGTGACTGATTTGTTATATCTGCTACTAGATCAATCGCATGATTGGTTGCATTTGGTGTTAAATACTTATTATTGGTTTCTTGAATAGCAGCGGACAGTTCGTTGAATTCGAATGTATTTTCAGCATTAATTGTTCCAACATTAGTAGTAATATCCAATAAATTAACATCACTTGGCATCTCCCCATTGGTTAAAATCACTAAATTCACTGGTAATTCCTGATTTTCCATCAAAGTTCTTGTGATATCTTCTGCATTGTATACCAATATTTGAGTTTTTTCTCCTTGCGATTCATCAATAATTTGATTCTGATTCTCTAATACGTCCAAAATATTTGACATATTATTTGTTCTAAAATTATTTATTGAATGTAATGCTTCATTCACTATTAACTTGTTCTGTTCATCGTGAGAAGTATTACTCAATCGATTATGGAGATTAATAATATTTTCGTCATCATTCTTGCAATTCGTGTTTTGTAAATGACAATCATTATTCATAGGCTTATCCAATGTTACATCCTAAAAATTAAATATAATAAAACCAAAGAAATTAAATAAAATATAAAATACCTTTATTAACTTTTGATGTTTATGTAAATGTTTCTTAAGCGCTTGAGAAAATCGAAATTTCTTCTTACAGTATAAGCATTCATATTGATTTCTACATAAAATGGGACGCTTCTTTATGCGTTTGTAATTTTTGGCAGTTCTACTGCATGAAACTTCTTCCACAGTACGTCCAGATCTACAATATTGATAATACTATATTGTACGACAACATTGATAAACTGTTGAAATACAACGATTTGTGTATGATCGAGTGAGTGCACATCGATTATTATCTCTTTGAAATTTCTGTCACTAATGTAATGTACCTTGTATGTCATAACGATGGATGTACAGTGACATATTCGAGTGTGTAAATAAACTCTTAGAGAAGAGCGAAAAAGAACTACAGATCCTAAGAACTGAAATAAATTAGAACAGTAGTAAATCTCATTATGGGACACAATTATCTGAGAAAGCATCTTGCATATTGGAGATAATAGAAGTATCCACATGTATTGAAAGTAGGGCACTAGGAAATACATATAATTTTTCAAACGAATAATGAAAGCTCACATCACGTATTGTGTCAATGCAAATCCTATACAGCTCTTAGGCAATAGTTTTGGGATAACTAAACTGCACCCAGATGCAATCGGTCGAATCCCCATCAGGAGAATACTGGACATTTTTGAAGACACAGGACTTCTTAGGGAATAGACCAGACAAGGGAACACAATAGATCTTGATGGACGCTATGTTAAAGGACTCTTTTTTTCCACGTAATTCTGAAATAGTAATAGTGTTATAACCAATAATATTCTTATTATAATAACATTACATAACAAGTAATTAGCAGATTTAACTCTAAATTAATCTATCAAATTACGTGCGCAAAGAAATTAAATTTGAGTTAAGCAATGCGAAGTAATTATAATTTTTGATCATACAAGTCAGAAATCCTGTTCGGTTAGGTGGACAAATTTGTCTAATAAAAAGAGTTTGTTTAAAATAACATGATTTAGACAGTTTTTTTGCTAACATCCGGGAAACGTATTGTTAAATAAGCATATGATTAGTGGTTTAAGTGGTTTACAATCGGTAAACACTAGTGTGAACGAATTTCCTGTTTTCCTTCCTATTTTTCCGAAAGTATCATTGGATATTTCACAATTAAGAAATTCGCTCATTTGGTTGCAATCGGAGTTCAAGACAATTTTCTACTAAGGGGTACGTGCTAGATTAATAGTCTATTAGTTATTGGAGCATAACGTGCTCGTATGCTCCCAGTTATTATTACTTGGCCACGGGTATAAACAGTAGATTTGAAAGAGGACCCTCTTTGTAGATTCTAGGCAGTAAGTTATCTTAATAGCTTGATTTTTGGATGTCTTCAAAATTATAATATCAACACCAAAATTATATATCAACAACAATTTAATAAAGTATGTAATTGTGATGGGAATTCTGGCTTCACACTCGGAACGCCTGTTTCGTCCCATAAAGGAACCACAATAAAGTACCGTTCTCGGTTACATATAAAATTCAATAAATCTGTGCCTTAAAGTGACAAGCAAAAAAATTTACTTCTATACAAGCAGTAGAGTTTTTTTTTATTTTATGTACAATAAAGCATATATTTAATTAAATATTGTATCATTTCAAATGTTCACTATTCATTTTAAAATTCAACAAATTTTCAAATTTATGAAACTAAAATTTTTAAAAATCTTAGAAGAGGCCTGTGATTAATTGCTTGTTTAAAGGACGTTTTGTATAAATTGCCTCTGTATAAATAAAAAAGATCTACATTCATCAATGCTCAAGTCAACAACGCAGAACAATACCCACGCAGTCGTTTATGTATCACTTTCTGTTAGAAAACAGTACGGAATTTATTAAAATCGAAATCAAAATCGCTTTGCATTCGACGCGTATGCAAATCGATATGATATAAAAATCGGTGGGGTAAATCCCATCCGCTTATCTTATAGAAGTCGTTTGTTGTCGTCCTGCATACATTCCATGCGTATATAAATGAAATATTCTCTTGTTGCTTTAATGACGGCAGATAACTGTGCCCGTGCGTTCGAAGTTTTACTATTTATTATTAGTTAATTTTCTATGAACAATCGAAAAAGAGATGGCGAAATACCACCAATTTATAACAAATAATTCATGGACTCGATGTATTAGAGGTACCAAGTGGGATCAAGTACTGTTCAAATGACGTCGCGATACATCGCGTCTCAAACATATACTACGATAAAGAAAACGTTTTTCGAGGAACGATACATTACTAGATAGTATACAATAAATAAAAAAGTTGTTCCTCCTTTTTGTGAGGAACAGCTTCTTACAAATCCATCAGAACAAATATGTGCCTCTTTGTCGACTTTTCTAAAAAGTCAAATTTCGGACTTCAGTATAACACAGAAAATTATATGATAATAGTTCAAATTACGGGTAACGATTGTAAACGAAATAAATCGCCTAATCAAAATTTCCTGAAGAACTTATGTAACAAAGCATATTACTTAATTAAATTGTTACTGAAATAAATTAAATAAATAAAGAACCCAGTACTGGAATAACCAATTATTAAATTTAAACGTAATCTCTGCTATGGACATGAAGGCGATTTGTTACGGAGCATCGTCTGCTAACCATCTATTGTAAGCAGCAGAGAACTGCATTAAGATTCATTATCTGTGTATATAGGAATGGGGGATTTTGACTATGCTGTTCAATATATAAAGATACTAACAGCGTCCGATGTAATGAACGATGTACTACCTCGACGCTATTCGCTGTGTGGCTGACTGCTCATGCTATAACGTGTGAATACCACATGGGGAGAGAATTATGAGTTTCGGCTAAACGTATGTCACTGCAATTAGAATCTGTTTCAGCTGCACAGCGAACTCCTGGACTGCTTACGTACTTAGCTGTCCGTGCACTCAGCAAGTCCACTAAGGAACGGTGGAACAAAGAGAACGGTTCCAACGTGCGGTCTCACGTCGAACGGTTCCAAAAGACCTGGCGCCCGAGAATCATTGTTCCGGAGGCTGTTATATTCTGTAGTAATATATTGGTAGTCCACCATTTGTGACATCGCTAGGACTCTCCGTTAGCAGCGTCGCAAGTTAGTCTGTCATATATATATATATATATATATAAAACATTTCAGACATACACGAGTCTGCTCTATTTCATTTTAAATTACCAGGTCTGCAGATTTTAACAAACATTCCGTTACTGATCGATGTATGTTTTTTTTTGTTGGTAAATCTTTGTATGACTCTTGGTAACGTGCCTCATTGAAAGAAAAGAGCTTTGTTGGGATCTCTGTCAAATCTTGTTGATACTGTAGAACTAATTCATGTTGTGGCCATTTGTTGGAAAGTGATTTTTTCAAGTTTATAATGAAAGCAGTTTCCGGCCATTAGGAACCAAATTAAACACCAGGTACGTATGGATTATTTTTGAGAAACAATAGTAATCTATTTTTAGATTTTTTTAAACTGGAATCCTGCATATAAAACTGTATATATCTTATTTTAATATTATGCTTACTATTAAGTTCCAGTGGATGAAAGGCACAAAAATGTTTTCAGTGAATTCTTTTTTCCGAGATTGAAAAAATGCAGCGCGGAAATAGCATTACAAAATCATTTAACATAAAATATAAAACTACATGTATTATTACCGTAAACATTTGTCACATAAAAAATTGTCGAGTTCAGTAGCAGCACTGCTGATAGAAACATCCTGTTTAGAATTGTCGGTTTCTTTACATATAGTACATCTGGAAGGTGTATTACATTTATCATTCCGATTTAGATCAGAATCTGTAACAAAAAAAAATGCGAATTGTGACATAATTGCGTTTGATATCAAGAATGTATACAGAACTATCTGCTTACTAAGCGGGATAAGGAAAGTATTTGAAAGAATTATATTAAATAGACTGCTAGCGCACATATAACAGAACCGTGGACTCACAGAAAAACAGTATGGCTTCCAAAAATGAAAATCGACGGTAGGTACAGTACAGGAAATCGAAAAAAACGCAAAGTAAGCAAACACGGGCACAAGGCGGAAAAAAGTAGCTAATGGTAACACTAGATGTAAGAAACGCCCTTAACTCGGCAAGCTAGCCAAGCACCCTAAAGGCTATGAAATACAATGGCATTTCAGTAAAAACATATAAGTAAAAAGAGCTAACCAGTAGTGTATAAGGCTTGGTGATAGGATCGTGGCTAGGGAATGTGATGTACGACGAACTATTGCAACTCGCTCTACTATACAGATGTAGCCTAATAAAAGTTACAGATGACGTGGCACTTCTAGTAACGTCCGATAACAAACCCACGCTCGAAAATAAATCCTTAGACTAGATTTCGCAGTGGATGGGAAGAAACTAACTAACTGTAGTCCCGGAAAAAACGGAGTTTGTACTTCTAACCGGGAGAAGGAAAACTTAGATTCCGAAATTAAGGCTTGAAAGCCATGACACAAAGATGCAAAAGAAAATAAAAGTACTTAGAAAGTACTTGGAGGTTACATTGGACAACCGCGTAACATTTATGCAACACATAAAGGAGACAGCCCAATAAGAAAACTGCACAAATTACAAGGCTCTTGTCAAGAGTAGGCGGAGCAAAAAGTGACAAAAGAAAATTCCTACTAGGAACATCTGAAGCTATTATTTTGTACGTAGCCCCGATATGGTCAGATGTCACAGAAAAAGCAAACTCACGATAAATCCTAGCGAGGATCCAAAGAAAAGGATTATTAGGCATAAAACTGCACTTGCGTAAAGGGCATTACGCATTGGCGTAAAGGACAGTGTCAAATAATGCTTTGTACGTATTGGCGAACTCACCACCAGTGTACCTCAAAGCAAGAACACGAAAGGCGGTGTATGCCAATATCAAACAGACAAATGAGAATGAAAAAGGAAAATATAAAAGAGACACTAGAGATCGCTTGCTTGAAGAGTGCCAAAGCGAATGGGAAGCTTCAAACAAAAACATCTGGACAAAAAAGCTAATTCCGGGAAATTAAGCCGTCGAATATGCGAACACACGGAACAAGCTTGCTCAAGCACTAACTAGGCACGGATGTTTTGCCCAATACTTGAAGGAGATTGGAAAAATAAACTCTGACACTGAACAATGCAATGAAGATATTGACGATGCGGAGTACAGAATTTTCTTTTGTCCAAAACATGGAGCAGAGAGAAGAGAATTAGAGAGGAAAATAGGTGACAAAATCTCTAGTGAAAACCATATAACCTGGATGTTGGTCGGAAAGAGACTGGAAAGACTTGGACGCGTACGTCACAAGGATAATGTCCAAGAAGGAAACATTTGTAAAAGAAATGAGGAGGTAAAACATACCCACAGAAAGGTATTTGTGGACGCTTGTGCACATGTTTGCAACATGAAAGAATCATCCAAATAAAACTGACATAGCAAAATACATAGAACGATCAATAATTGGAATGCCTAAGCAAAAAATTATAACACATGCAGCCACAGGACTATATGAAAAAATGCTTACGCGGATACCAGAAATTGCGTGGAAAGTCAGAGGGTGGAGTTTATTCAGTAGGAGTCCGGCACTGTCCGGGGTTGCGGTGTCCAATGTAGGATTCTCCACCTCCTACGTAAATAAAATTAAAAAGTTCCCGGGGATTAGTGGCCTATGGGACAGTGGCCTAAAACGTGGCCTATCATTCGTTTTATGGACCCCGCGCAAATAGTTCAAAATGTTAAAAAAAAACTATTGACTATCGCTGAAAGTCAGGCAGAAGTTCAATTACTTCTAAAAAGCCGCAAATTAATGAAACCAGAATATGATAGTGAAATTGGTTTATGGAAAAACTGGACTGATGAAGTCATAAATTTTTGGTGCAGTCAGCCAGAAAATTAATTCATCAATGTCCCATTTGTTAATAATAACTTACCATTTTCATTATCTTTTCTTTCAATCAGAACATCAGAAAATTTCGATGTACTATTTTTGCATTCATCAGAACTTCGAACAGTGAATTCTGTACCATCTGTTTGACTACATATCCTATTATCATTATTAGAACAATTTCTAAAAAGTAAATACTATTGATTATCTAAATACATATTCAAAACAAAACAACTTAATGCCTTCAAAATTAAAATTATTCATTGTTTTTCTTTAATGCAAAAAAGAGGACAATATATCGTTTGTTTCAAAGAAAATTATAACGCTTGACAAATTTTCGTTCGCGTGAAACTATCGATAGAACTAATCCCAAACTCGAAAACATTGTTTAGTATTAAACCGCATTGGAGAAAATATTTATTTTCATGCCATAAAAGTCAAAAACAAACAAAAGTCCGTTGCTCTCTTATTGCATATTGATAGCTAATTATAGAATATAATTGATATAATTAATCGTTAATCGGAATTCTCTGTTTCATGCTACAGCTTCATATTATCTCCTCTATATAGAATCCATTACACTCAGATATCTTTAGACGAAGATGGATCATAATTCTAGTCATATTTCGAAACTTGGCAGCGTTTAGAATTTTTTATATCAGTCCAAAAATTTTCGAGTAGTTGGATTGAAATAGCCAAATCATAAAGTCAATTTTTTTCGACATATGGCACCACGACATTATGAAGTATATAGATATAGATAACTTGTGTCATGATGTGTTCTATCTAAAATATTAACTCTATTCCATTCGATGACACATTTTACAAAACACCCCATATCATTATTCCATATCTACGTGTTTTATTATCACATATTTTCGACTTGGACAAGTAATGTTTCTAACAAATAATATTTTTATTTTAGGTATTTCTTTATGCAGAAACATTCTAAGGAAAAAACAATTTTCTAAGTTTGCGAGGTAAATAAATGTTTTTATTATAATGTTTCAAATTAAAAGATGAGGTGCTACATTTTGGCAAAAAGATACTTATTGTAGCAGGATTAGTATCGCTACTGTTAAGATATACGATCACTGGTGGAATTAATATGTTGCTTAGAAAATATACCAAATTTAATGCATTTTTGTAACATATCGACGACTTATTTTTAAAATCTAAATAAATTCTGACTTATAGAGCAGGCTTGGCTTACTACAACTATTGTACTGTATAAAATAATATTAAAAACATTGTAATAAAGTTACTTGTATCTCTCATTCGTATAATAAATTATCAGGCAAGTGGGTATTCTCTGTTTTACGTAGTTTTCTATGTTCTGTTTTGCGCGTATCCGTACGTACCAAATATATACGTGTGATAGTTTCGCGCGTTCGCAAAGTAATTAATCATAAAGTGCTTATAAATCTATGTAAGAGGACACTTACGGACAACGAAAAATGTGACAGCATAATAGTCGACTACAGGCTCTGATTCTGAAAGCTCGGCTCTGTCGACTCTGAGCATTTATTCGTCTGCATCAAAACTCAGCAAGTCCAAGTCAGTCGCAAAAAATTATCGCGACTAATGGGATAATATCTCAAACAATATAACCCTAAAAGAAAGGACTTATCCTTCAACTAAAACAACAGATCAAGTTAGAAAAACAAGCCGGACAATCAAGCATATAATCAAGCAAAATAGAAAGGCCTACACATATATCAGAGTGCGCAGAAGACAACCATCAAGCTAATCAAGCGAAGACAACCACTAAACTATCATCAAAGCAATTTTCTCGTCTGAAGGAATGAAATTATTTACAGAGGACGCGGATAATTTTCGAAAATTGAGGAAAATGTTAGAAGCAGCCAATGAAACATATCACACATTTCAATTACCCGAAGAGAAAGAGTTAAAAATTGTTCTTCGTGGTGTGTCTTAATGCTAGGAAATCAAGGATAATCTGGAAAACAAGGGCATCAAATATAATTCAGTCCAAATATTAGGCAATAAGCAAAGATCGTTTCTCCTGGTTCTTGTTAATACGGAGAAGTTGGAAGAAGGCAAAAGGTTTACGATTTAAAGGACGGCATGAATGTGAAAATAAATACAGAACCAAAAAGACGGTAAACCAGCACAATTCAATGTTTTCGTTGCCAAAAATTCTGACACGTGCAATACAGATGCAAGGCTCCACATGGTTGCCTAAGACGCGCTTAAAACCATCCATCATGGGAATGCCCATCCAAGTCTAAACCACCTCAAGAAAAACCTAGGTAAATTGCGATGAAGAACATGTAGTAAAGGATTCCCAAAAAAATCGATAAAGAAAACTCAAGAAGAAATCAAGAGGCAGCGGCTAGAAAATTCCCGTAGAAAGGAAAAGATAAGCTACGCAAATGCTGCCGGGGGAAACGCTAACGCAGACGAGACTACTGAGAAACTGAGGGCTCTCCTTAAAGAAATGCTACCTTCTCTATTACTAAACCTGATTAATGGTAAGTAAATCAGAAATCAACATAGCCACATGAAATGCAAACGGAATAAGAGACGCAGCCTTGGAATTAAGAAAGTTTCTGGAAGAAAAACATATAATAATAATCGCCATTATCGAGACGCATCTAAAGCCAAATAGTGTGTTACTTAGTAGTTACAAAACTTAGTAGTGCCAGGCTACACCACCACGAGAATGGACAGAGCACGAAATAAAGGAGGAGGTCTGGCAATTCTTACAAAAGTATGCTATGTATCGAAACAATTTGACCAAAAGTAACAAACCTGGAAGCGATTGGAATCCAAGCAAATATATTAAAGGAATAAATCACAATTTTTGCATGCTACAAGCCTCCTAAAAGAACAAGGTAGCAGGAGTCCTATTAATAAGAATAATAGTGCCTTTACTTCCTTAAACAAATTCAAAATACATACAAGTTTCATTAAAATTTGTAAGTCACAATATTTATAGCAACAAAGTTTTATTTTTAACGAAAAATCAATAGCGAGATTCAGCTTAATCGGCTTTTAAATCTAACCTATGCGAACATGACAATTCAATATGAATGCCTGCCTAACCTTTTCGCCTGCCTAACCTTTTCGTACTTCCAATTTCTCTCACCCCCTCGTCCTGTTCCAAAGCAATTAGATTTCCTTTATATAAAGTCCGTAGCATTTAACAAACTAGGAGTGAGTTTAATAATTATTTAATTTTAATCTTAATCATAATTTAATTTTAATCTTATTCGGATTTAGTAGAACTAATATTAATATGGTGAACATAAGATTGAAAAGATATTTTATTGTATAAAAAAGGAGGTGATTTATTTATTATTATTTTGTGGTATAAACAGGAGCTCTGTAATTTTCTCCTTTGAGCCATATTCAGCCAATTCAATCTTCAAATGTATTGTGATATATGGTCATACTTCTTTAAGTTGAATATGAATCTAGCACAGGTATTTTGAACTTTTTGCTACGAGAGTGTGATTCAATGGCGAATTATTAATTTTTAAATGTATCCTATGTCTAACTTGTTGTACATTATGTTTGGAGCCAAATATTAGATAGTTACTTTTCGTTGTATTAATCTGTAAAGCGTGTATCTTGCAACAATCATATAACTGTTGAAGATCGAACTGTAATCTCTCTAAACCAATGGAAATATCTTCAAGATGAAAATAGTAATATAGCTGTATATCATCAGCATCAGCATACATTTGAACAGAACAATGATAAATTATTGCTGGAAACTTATGCGTACAGATCGTATACAGCAAAGGACCCAGTATTGAACCCTGAGGTGCTCCTCTTTCTAAAACTCTTGCCGAAGAGATGTTTTCATTAAAAGCCAATGTACTTCAAAATTTGCAATAGGATCTTATGATCCAAATGGTAGAATGCCTTACTGAAATCTAGCAGAATTAATATCGTGACCATATCTCTATCATTCGCCTTTAGAATATCATTAGTAACGCCCAGAACTGCAGTTTCACAACTGTAATTAGCTCGAAAACCCGATTGTACATCGTACATCAAGCAAAATTGAAAGCTATTAAAAAAGGAAATCCAAACGGACCTAGAGGAACGTAAAATTATTAGATCCAGTCAATTTAGAAGTACTCTATCAGCGTACTTCTAAATCTAGCAGATATTGTGATGGCAGCAAAAAGAAAAGGCAGGACAGTAATTACCACAATTACCACATTGGTAGACGTAGAGAAGGCTTTTGATAGTGGGGAAAGACAAGCTGTTAAATGTGAAGATTCCGGTAAAGAAATCAAAGTAGTAAAATCCTTTCTGGAAAACAGAAGCTTTGCGGTGAGAATGGCAACATATCATCTAGCCAAGAAGCAAAGGAAGGGCTTCCACAAGGATCGTCATTATCACCGATCCTTTTCAACGTATATGTCCACGATATGCCACAACAAATAAAGAAACCAAACGCCTCTAATGAAGAAACAAACAATCAAAGCTAACAACAATGTCACATACCTAGGCATGTCACATACATGTTCTAAAAGAAATTAGACTGGAGACCGCATGTAAAACGTCGTAAATATTTTAGCAAAATGAAGATGAATAAGCTCTATATATTATCTTGAAATACATCTCAGGACTACCCTTGAAAAGTCGTCCAAAGCTACTCAAGGGTGCCTTCATACCATCACTCATGGATGGAAAGAAACAAATGAAAAGTATTTCCTGATTTACGAAAGTAAAGCAGCCAGCAGCAACATTCCGCGACAGCAGCAGCCGAGCCAGAACAATAACCACCGACTTTCACTGTAGAATCTACACGCTTGCTAAACAATTGATTCTACGGCTATATAGCATTGCGGATATGCCATTGAGCATTATATACTATCGACGATCATGTTGTGAATATACCATATAATGCTTTATTGATTGCATGTATATTTAATAGCTTTATTTCTCCGTCTACCTCTATAGAGTGTATATTTCTAACCTAACCTACCGACAGAGTTAGTTTTAGTGACTCAGCAACAGTAACACCTACGCCGGGATGTTAGTGGTTTATAGTGATTCCTTTCCTCACCAGCCACTAGAGTGCATATTTCTAAACTATGAAAGACGGAATTAATTTTAGTCACTCATTACAGTAACACCTACATCAACAATAACACCTACAGCAACAGTAACACCTACGACCGACGGAGTTTGTGACAAATAGTGGTTCCGGGTATTCCTCTAGTTTGTACCATTTTACTCCAATAAACCCCCTTTCCCCGTTGCATTATGAACATGATTGCTTATATTGCTAAAATTATTATCATTATCAACACACGATTCACTGCTACATACAGAGCTTATATTATGCTTTGTATATAATATTATTGCAATTGTTTATTTGCTAACCGCCATTAATGGGACGTTTGACATTTATACTTCTCTGTATTTGTTTTGTCTATAAATATACCTATTGTCTAAACTGTGAATGCTGTTTCATTTAATAATAATTAGAGACGTTTCAGCTGCCCACAAGAATTTCAGTAATAACATCGTATTTACTCGAAATTTTATATATATGATAACATCCGTTATAGTTACTCATTTCATTAAAATCTGAAGTAGTGTTTCTGCAATGATGTGTTAATTCACGTGAAATATTGCCTAATGTAATTGAAATAATGAGAAAGCCAAGCGAGATTAATTGTAGCACTAACATTCAATCTTGTATTACCTTTAAATGATATAAGTAAGTCGTCAATATGTGATAGGAAAATTTAAATGTGTATTACCCAAGATGTCCTTTTAGTATCCCCGGCGAGAAAAAATATGTAGAACACCATTTACATTTGTGTGTATTTAAATGACTATTTAATGTTGACTTAACTGAAACATTTAATCCACAGTAATTGCACTGAAAATAATAGAAAAAATATTAGAAATGTACATATTTTTATTCACAAGTAAATATTTCTCATGAGAGCGTTAAATTTAACTATAGTAAAATTTAGAAAAACACTATGAGTTACTCACTATGAGTCACAAGGTTTACTCATTCAATAAACAGAATTTGTGGATAGAACAGTGGATAGAATCGTCGAGCTGCTAGAAACACAGTATATTTCATAGAAAGCACAAAAAACTATTGATATTTGATTTTACTTATTAGCAATTGTACGATTGAAAAATGCTCACAGTGTTGAAAATTGTATGATGTTCACAAATATCGACAGTGTAGAACTAAAGCGTTTGCATTTAACTTAAATTCAAAAACTAATCCCACTAACAGAATGAGTTAAAAGCTTCACTTGGACGGATGGTCATGTCTGTTGGCTGTAAAGCAGACTATTCAATTCTGTATACAATACCTCCCGATTCATATAAATTACCTACAAATTTACCTACAATAATAAATTCTTTTGGAAATTTTAATTATTTTCATTCGTGTATGCCAAACAATCCAAATAAAAATGGCATGAAAATCTTAACTATCACTTTTATGCCAACAATCACCAATACACGTTACAATAACTGAACCAATACACGTTACTTACACCAAAACATGTTATCAATACACGGCCGAATATAAAATTTTGAAAGCCCTAGGACGAACAAGTTTTTGAAGCCCTCCTTTGTGAAAAATCGGAGAAAACATTTTAATTCTAGTCATTTTCTCGAGATGCGTTTGGTACAAAACTTGATAGCAAATATTGGTATTTTTACAAAATTTTCTTTGTACATTTCTCCTGGGCTAATTCATCAATTAGTGAATCTAAGTCAAGGGATTTTAAGTTGTCAATATTGCTGGATAATAAGGCCAAATTAAGCAGTATCTGTTGACTCAGTGTAGATCTCAAATTAGTTTGATAAGCTTCAATTTCGAAAAACTTCTTTCTCCAGTGCAGTCAAAATTTGGAAGTCATCTCCATATTTCTAGCTTTAATGATCTTGTACAATGCCAAATAATTTGAAGGATACTCTCCATTTTGATGAATTTATAGAAGTGTGCAATTTCGCTGAACAGTGAATCATCAACATCTTCGTATGGTTTAACGACATTATCCACTCTCGATTTAAGCTCTCCATTTGAAATGTTAAAATTGATTAAAAACCCAAAACTTTTATAAACTTCTAAAATTATAACTTTTAAACCGTTTAAAACTATAAGGCACTAAATATAAGAATTAGCATGCTCTTTTAAATTTGAATCTTTTATAAAAAAATTCTAAAACTACGTCTAGTTGGTTTTTCAAAACAACAAATGCATGGGAGAAGTAGAAGTATAGGGAGAAGTATAAAGTTGAGCATGTATCTAGTGTGATATTTCAGTCTTGCACATTTTTCGAAACAACATGCATTCTCCAAAATTTTGTTCCAAAAAAACTGTAAACAAAATTTTCATCTTTGATAATTTCACTAAAAGCTTCTAAAAGATTTTCAGTTATTATAAATTACTTAGACTGCATCTGCTCGGGCATTTTATCTTGTTTTTGACAATGTCTTCACAGTTCAATTGGAAAGTACACTCCATTCTTTTGTGAACGATGAAAAGCAATTTTAGATTTCGTGAACTAATGCTAAATAGTTTATTGAATCAATGCAACAGTCTGTCCGTCAATTTCCAACTAGATTAAGTGAGTGCGCACCGCATGACAAAATGTAGCCTACCATTTTCATGCCCATATTTTCCTGTCATATGGATAGCATTATCATAGGATTGTACCCTACAATGACCAAAATTTAGATGAACTATGTCTTCAAAAAGTCAACAGTCGTATCAGCTAAATATTCTCCAGAGATGTTGCCAATTTCGATAAAACTTAAGAAACGTTCAATTGGTTCAAATGCAATTGAGTCGACGTACCTTCCAATTAAACATAATTAGTCAATCCTTTGAGAAATATCTGGGTAAGAATTAACTGATATACCGAAATATTTAGATTGAGTAATGTCTTGAAGAACTTGAAGCCAAAACTTGTATAGCCATTAAACTTAACAGATCCTTAAAAACTATTTTTGAAAGACAAGATGTTCTTCCCGAACCAGAGTTGTCGTAATACTTAATGTGCTTCATTAAAAACGAATCGAAATTTGCAATTAACCCTAAAACTACAATACAGGTTCTGCTACCTTCCAATCCAAATGCTTCATTCGAGCCTCTGAAAGCTAAATTTCTTTTAAGTAATGTACAAATCACTGCGACAACTCGTTCAAAGACTTTACGCCAGTAATGTTTTTCTTTCATAATTTCTTCCAATTTATTGGACACTGAATTCGTAAGTAAATACATCATCAAAGCACCTCTATGCTGCTATGAATGCTCATAGCTTTGAATCAAGGAAGCACCATTTTTCCAATCTCTTAAGCCTTTTGTGGCTAGAACAAAATTTGAGACTTTGATTACTTCACTTCTGATTACTTGTAAATCATCCTGAGAGTGTTAGCAAATGTGAGACTCTATCTCAATCCAAAATGCAACATCGTCTTTAGTTAACTCACCCCATAAACTAACATCATTTATTTTTTTCTATTAAAAAAGACATCACATTCTGTTGCACATTTCTTCAGTAGTTTTCCACCGGATTAATCGAAGTTTGGCTGAGGATGCACCTGTTTAGACTGCAGACTGTTCATCAAATCGCTTATGACTTTAATCTGTGCTTGTTTCCAGAAATTTCTTTTCCAGATAAATCCAATTTCGGCAGTCTCTTGATTTCTTCATCCTTTTCTGCTTTTCGTTTTCGCTTAGATGCATCACTCTCATAGTGTCTTCTCATTTCTGTTTTTAAAGGAGAATAATATTTTGAGAAAGGGATAAAAAATATTTATACTTTTATATTTCAAATTTTCTGCTCAATTTCTTTAATAAATTATTTACTGTATTGAATTAGTTCTAATTATTCACTTTAATATGCTCTTTATTCAGAATATTCACTTGCATCTCTTCTTATTAAAATTCTTTTACTTCTTCTTCTTACTATGCTTTTCACATTTATTATGGTTTTCGAAATTTCAAACTCTCAAATCAATATTCCAACATGTCTTATCGTCAGTTAAATCAAGTTTAAACTTAAAAAAACCAAAATCTTTTTGAGTGGCATCTGGGACGCTGCCTAGTCAGCCTGTAGGTAAATCGACACTGATCATAATGGTTAATTATCTTACGGCAGTATCATTACCTCCAGAACGTCTAAAACCACATAAAATGTAGCATTTATTGAAACTTTGCGAGGAAACAAACGAGAAATGCCGAGTGAGCTAAAAGAATCTCTAATCGTGAAATTTTGGCAATCTACTATCCGCATAGATGACAAGAAAACTTTGGTCTATAACAAAACAAATAAAAATCTTTTCATACGCCCATAACTAATTGAACCAATGGAAAATCAGTAATCATAATCATACAACTCGACCAAGCGAGACGTATATAACGTAAACTGAAAATGTTTCATTACATCCATCACCAGAAAAGACACTAGCTTTACACCTCGATATCAAAAAATCAATAAAATATATCTAGCAAATTGAAGCTACGTTTAAAGAGACGGATAAGCAAATACTAAATGCCAGAAAACTTTGCGCTTCGTGTCCCGCCTAGTCAAGAAAGTGACAACCAACATTTGTATGGCGTGCAAACAATATAATAATATGTCTGCCTCAGAACATGAACAAAGTGTCCGTGTTGGGTCGAATGAAGCGAAAATCGTTTTTCGATTGTATTCTGATCTTTTGAATCTAAGAGAATAATATATATATATAGCATTATTTAAATATATTTTTTATTTATATAAAAAATTTCTATTTTACTCTTTACGAATGTTTGGTAAACAAAGCGTAACCTAAGGTTAAAATCTAGCATTAAGTCATTTGCACTCGATACTCGTTGATAAACCATGACCGCAACGCGAGACCAAAACAAGCAACTAGCGTCTAAATGTACGAAACGAGATTACTAACCCTAACCCAAATAAATTTTAAATTCAGTTTTAAAAATAAGTTTCAAATTTCCTCAAGCAAATTAGTTATATTTATTACAAAATTATATTTCTACATTCGAAAATCGTTTTGAAACTCCAATTGAAAACATATAGATTTAGTGAAGTAAACTTTCAATTGTGTCTGACAGTGTAGTCTGACAACCGTTAAGAGTGCGGTCGCAATTTAAGAACGGGTAGCGTTATACTTACCACAAATGGCTTTTCCTTTGTATGAATTCGTATGTGCCTAATTAAATCCGATGGTTTCTTAAAACTTTTACTACAGTATGTACAAAAATACCACTTTACATCGTCTATTATTTTACGTTTAACTATATATTGTTTTACAGAACCATTTACACCTTTCTCAGCCACCTTCAAATAATCAAATGCATCGTTTATATGTTTATCCGCAAGTTTAACGCTTTCAAAAGTGTTGTCATTGACATTTACTAATGCTTTCTTCTTGAATTTACTTTTATCCTGCTCTTCATTTCTGACGGGTGCTATGTCAGTATAATTTTTCTTACGATTATGTGACATTGCTAACGCTTTTTTGTCCAATTCTTGCAGCTGGCTGATAACACTGGCAATATCATCAACTTCTTCCTTGGAAGCGGTATGATGTTTTGTAACATGAGCGTTTAAAGAGGCTATCCTTTTGTACATACAAGAACATTGCGTACATTTGTAAACAGTTTTATTTGAGTTAGGCATTATGTGAGTGCGTCGAATGTGGACACATAAATTTCCTAAAAAACAAGTTTTTGGATAAACTAAGCGTACAACAAAATTAATATACTGTTGAAAACACTGCTAAATTAATATCATTTAATACAACAATGCAATATCGATTAACGTACAGAGAGGCTTTAATGTTAAATGTTATTAATTTAGTTAAAAACAATTATTATTTTGAAAACATTTTGTATTGGCAAAAAATAAAAAGATATTTCATAAATCTAAAAGATTAATCTAACTATAATAATCTAAACAATATGGTTTATATATTACTAGATGATTACCCGTCGTAAAACGACTGTCCGTTAATTTATTATGGAGCACCAACAAAGATAGTAATAT
>WYDF02277840.1:0-12334 GCA_009867245.2 Adranes taylori | reverse complement strand
GGGGTGTGGGGGCGCGGCCAGGAACAACCCCCAAGGGGGGGGGGGGGGGGGGGGGGGGGGGTATGGATCGGACAATAGTGCGGAAAACTCGAAGCTATATGGAGCGGCAGAGTTGGTGGGAAGAAGATAACGAAGAAAGACAATGCGGAGAGTCAGAAGGAAGAGAGGATACGGATGGGAGTTGAAGCTGAATGTAATAAAAAGTGGAAAGTGATGGAGTTGTGGAAAGATAAAGGTTTGCAACTAGCAGAGTGCGGAGGAGAAAAATTAAGAAAAAAAGGTGATGGAAAAGGGGGCGAGAAAAGACTGAGTGAAAATGAAAAGAGAGAGCGGAAAAGGAAGGTTTTTAAGCGGGAGAGTATTAGGAAGAAGATGGGAGCAGAAGGATTTATAACAGAAAATTCAGATGGGAAAATATTAGGAAGATCAATAGAGGGTAGTTATAACATAAAAGAGGTTTGCTGGAATGTTGCTGGTCTTAGATATAAATTGGGAATGAGGGATGTAAGGGATTATTTAGAAGGGTTTGACGTTATCTAGAAGGCATGGTTGTGGGGTTGACAGGAACGTGGGTGGAGGAAAATCGATGGGAGGAGGTAGAAAAATATTTGCCAAGGGATTTCCGATGGAAAATACAGGGGGCGAATAAAGAGAAAGTGAAAGATAGGGCTAGTGGAAGGTAGGGGGCATCATTACGGGAATAAGGGTTATAAAAATAAAGGAAAATATAGAGATGTTTGAGGGTGCGTATGGGAGGATGGTAGAGGTGGAGGTAAAAGAATGATGATAATGACGGTCTATGTAAATAGCGAACGGGCAAAATTTGGGAGAATGATGAGTGAATGAATTTGTGAATACGGAAGAATGTGGCACATGATTGTAATAATGGGTGATTGGAATGTGAGAATAAGAGAACAAGGAGGGAGATGGACTGATGATGGGGAAGTATATGTGAAAAGGAGATCGAAGGATAAAGTTAGAAATGTAGAAGGGCAAATATTCTGAGAGTGGATCGAGGAAGAAGGTATGAGTGTGGGTAATGGATGTACGGAAGGGGATTGGGGTGGCGACTTAACGTTTAGGGGACATGGCAGAGGATTGGGAATAGATTACGTAGTTGTGTGTAAGTGCGGGTGAAAGTTTAGAATGTATGAGAGTTGGAGAGAGGATCGAATCAGATCACTTCCCAATTGAGACGTTGTGGAAAACAGATAAGGGAAGAAGGGAGGAATGGGAACGTAAGAAAAGAATAGTGGGAGATGATGATACTTATAAATGGGGTGTTGAAAGCAAGAAGTAATTGACAAAGTGATATGGATCAGCATAAATAGTGTAGAAGAAGTGAATGATGTAATAAAAAGGTTGTTGGAGAAATGGAGTAATAGGAAAGATAAAGGGGGAGAAGGTAATAGGCACGATATAAAGATGGATGTGGAGGTTATTAAGAAGAAAAGGATGACATGGGAGATGAGAAAGATTAGAATGCAGGAAGCTTATTGGGAAGAATATATGGTGGCCATTAATGAGTGGAGAGTTGAAGACGAAAAGGCTAAGGAAAGGAGAAGGAGAGGAAGAATTAAGTCAGATAAGTGGAGAATGTGAGCTATGGTCCCTAAGACTTTCTCTAAGCCTCGACAATGCCAGATGTGACTTTGGCGAAACGTTGGCACACTGAAATGCCTACCACGCGATATAACCCTGAAGACAAGCAACTACTCATCCAGACACCCCACCGCAGACCTCGAAACACTGGTTTGTAGGGAATACTCAGAATTTTCTGTATACCATCTACTCTATGTAGCATTGACTTATTTCAACCGCCATATTGGTTTTCCAAATGACAGCTGTCAAACTACGTCATCGCTGGAGCCGGAGCCTAGGCGGCCTGTGAACTGAACAAATTGAGTAAGAAGTACCCACAAATCGACCCCGAAGCATTCGCCAATATTCTATCAAAAACAAGGTAAGAGGAATGATGAATGCAACCTGAAGAGTTCGAAGCATTCACCCATATATAATTTTTATAGGTTATTCACTATTACGTTATAAGAATATACGTTATACGTTATAAGAAGTCTTACGCACCACTATATTACTACCGAAAATAACTACATAACGCTATCTAGCGCTGAATTTACAATATGCAGCAGAAATCTGTAAAAATGCAGGAATCTGCCAATTTTAGGTAACCAACAGCACACATATTGTTCGTTGGCGAGCATTCGCTTTAGTGTGCACCCATAGTTTAGATATGTGATGAGATGTTCGTACCCAATAACATGATAGAGATATGTCGCGAGATGTTCGCTAAAATGTGCAGGTTTGTATCATAGAACCATCTGTTTTCCTCTACTTGCGTGAACAAGTGAATAAAAAAAATTTAGGGGCAATATAATGAAAAGAACGCAAATAATAAAATTTAATTAACAAATCAGAATAAAATTATAACAATATTTGTTTAGGTTAGTTAGTTATAGTTTCGATCTAGTTAGTTATAGTTTGATTCACATGAGTTAATCGCTCTTTCAAATATTTCAATATTTCAATGAATGGATTCCATAAATGCATCCCAGTAGAATGGGCTGCCTATATTGTAAGTCAAACAATTATCACTTTGATTTTGCCGCTTAAAATTAACGTAGTAATACGAAATAGATAAAAATAGGTTAATCATACACAGTCACTGACTTCTTATAAGAGTTCAGTGTATACAGTAATCGTCAGACATCTAAAGTGGCGTGATTCAGACATAGTTTTGTTGCTATCAACTGGGAAACTCCCGCATTGTTGAATAAGAGGATGATTAATAGTAGAACTTAGTGTTTTAGAATCGGTAAACATAAGTGCGAACGAATTTCCTGTTTACCTTCCTATTTTTCCTTTCGTCGGAAGTATCATTGGATACTACGCAATCAAGAAATTCGCTCATTCTATTGCAATCGGTTTAAGGCTATTTTCTACTAAGGGGTAACTGCTAGATTAATACAGTCCATTAGTTATTATAGCATATAACGTACTCGTATGCTCCCAGTTATTACTGGGCCACGGGTACAAACAATATTAGTAGATCTGATATCATCACTTAATAATGTTCCATAAAATAAAAATTCTTTGAACATTGTTCACGAAAAATAGATCATCAAAAAAACATTTGGTCAGCAAGTTTAGTACAACTTAATTGGCCTGTTTCCGACTTCAAGATCTTCGCTGCGATTCACAGCCTGAATAACATTTGTCGGATAAGCGGATTCAACGTGGGAATTTGTATTCACTATCTCGTTGCAATTGGTACATGTGATGTTTCCGTGATTCGATCTAGCGTGGCCTCGCAGGTGCACGTGGTTTTGCGATGGAGACGAGGTCCGGCAAATCAATACCGAGCGTAGAGACTCTCAAGCCCAATGGAAATGCTCAGCGCTGGCGAAACAAGTAACACCGAATCAGCTGCTTTACTTCCGTTCAAATACAGCGGAAACGTTAGCTCGGTATTGCAACACCATCATGTCCGGGACAATGCTCCATTGGGCACTCTTCCGGAGGTTCAATACTTGGAATTACCGATATCATCCATGCATCACATTGTGCAATGTAACGCGCCGTATTGGGGTGGCGCACCAACACCTGCCTATCATGCATGAGAGTGCAGACGAGTTGTACACCTGAGAGTGCCAAAGAGATAAATACGTGGCTGCTTCCGGAGGTAACTCTAATCGGGCAGTAAAAGCAATGTTCACGATTAATTTAGCGAAATTATTCTAGCTTTTTTATCGTGTGGAGTAATCCCATTCCTGTAATGGTAGGCAGTTCCACCTTTCGTACTAAAAAACTATTTTTATTTAAAGATAGAAACCAACCTGGCTTACACCGGTTTAAACTCAGATCATTGTAAGATTTGTATCAATTGTATCCATTGATAAAAAAAAACTGAAAGATTAAGCATTCCGTTATCAAAACAGAAAGGAATTGAATCAATTCTTATTTGCTCAAATGGGACGTCCTCTCCCTCTACAGGTATTGGCTGTAAAAGACCTAGAAGTCGCAAATTCTTATGTCCCTTGCGTCACTGGCAATCAGGATACCTTTTAATACAACTTCGTATATCCCAATATTATCGACTCTGCATCTTATTTACACATTTCGTGAATCCTAAATGGCCACTTGAGGGTTTTAAGTGCATCAAAAATAATATTCTAGTTTTCAGTTCGTGTAGGATTAATAATAAATTCCCATTTCCTGTTATAGATAAATTTTTTCTATATAAAACATTATCAAGCAACACATAATTCTAAGCTCTTCTTTTCATTGCTGTTGGTCGTATCTAGCGATTCCCCGCACTGAATAACATTTGCCGGATATGCGGATTCAAAGTGGGAATTGATATTCACCAACTCGTTGCAAGTGGTACTGTCCCCTGCGTTATTTCCGTGGTTCGATTTGTCAGAGGTTCGATCCGGTGTCGCCTTACAGGAGCGCGTGGTCTTGCGATGGAAACAAAATCTAGCAAAGCATTTCCTAGCATGGGGAGACTCTCAAGCTTGCGCCCAATGAAAGTGGCCAACGCTAACAAATCAAATAATACCGCACCACCTGCTTTACTTCCCTCCAAATACAGCGGGAAGGTTGGCTCGGTGTTGGAACACGATCATGTTTGCATTAAGCCTCCATATCCTAATTCGAACGGAAGAACGTCCTAATTTCTTCTTCCACATGGAATTACCGATATTATCCGTGCTATTGTGCAAGGTGTATAATTGTGCCATATCAGCGACATCTCTACCATGCACGAGAATGCGAATAAGTTGTACAGCCTGAGATTGCAATACTTCCCCAGCTCTTCATGATATACCTGTGCTTTCTTCAAGGTTTTCCTCTCTGGTTGGGGTGTCTGGTTGGGGCTCTGATCGGACAGTAAAAGTAATGTCGACCAAATAATTTGACGACATTATGTTGGCTTCTTTTATCGTTGAAGGAATCCCATTTCTGTAATAGTGCAAAGTTCAACCGCAATTGTTTCGATTGATCCGAAAGAGCTGAATAATTAAACATTCCGTCGCCAAAACAGAAAAGAATTGAATTAATTCCTATTTCTTGAAATGGGACCCCCCTCCCAAATATTGGCTGTAAAAGACCTGCAGGTCGCAAATTCTTTTGTCCTTTGCGTAAGGCCAGCAATAAGGACATCTTTTTATACAATTTCGTACATTCTTATATAAACCATCCCAATAATAACGATGCATCATATTTACACATTTCGTGAATTTTAAGGGCCATGAATGAATGAAAAATAATATTCCAGTTTTCAATTCGTGTGAGATTACTAATAAAATCTCATTTCCTGTTGTGGATACATTTTTCTATATAAAACGTTATCAAGCAACACATAATTCTAGGCTCTTCTGTTCATTGCTGTTGGTTGTACATTTGTATCTAGATTTTCCAAGTCATATAAATCTATAGCACATGTAGGTACATCTATAACTTCTACTTCTATTTGTTCGCTTGCTTCCATCACTGGATTCCTACATAAGCAATCTACATCTTTATGAGTTGAACTTTTGGTGTGACAAATGGAATAATCCTATTCCGCTATCTTCCACGACCATCGCATTCGACGTCCTTAGGAGACTTCAAAAAACATAAAGCATGGTAATCCGTGATTATTATAAGATGCATTCCATATATGAAATGATGCAAATAACTTGAACTCCATACAATATACAACTTTCTAATTCACTTATTGTAAACTTTCTTTCAAAGCGTGTTAAAGTCCTGGAAATGTAAGCAACTGGATTCCATTTATTATCAAGAACTTCTTGAAGTAAAACGGTACCTAAACCTTCCAAACTTGCGTCGACTCGCAGCTGAGTTGGTTTATTGAGATGGCTCGTAGCAGCTTCAAACACAAGTAAATATTGTTGGTTTCAACAACTTAAATTAAATCGCGCCTTATTGCATACTCACAAAGGCAAGGTAACTAATAACTATTATTCCAAAAAATATTTCGAGAATACTTTATGAGTGGAAAGATATTTATGGAGTTCATTTTCGCAATTTGTCAACTCCCGAAGTATAGTAAAAAGCATGCTACAAAAATGAAAATGAAAATAAATTAATTAACATACCTGCCGCTGTTAGAGTCTTAAAGAAATATCCAGCTACCATATTATTCCCAAAAGGTGCAGCAGTAGCATTCTTACAAACACTTAACGTTTTTTCAAACGAATCATTGGCCATTTGTGCATCAAATTGAATAGTTTTATCAAAACTGACAATATCATCATCATTAATATTGGAACTGAATTGCTTTTGATGAAGATCCCGTCGTGATAGAGTTTTTACCATTGTGGATTTATTTAAATATGATATAATTGGAGGCATCGGTGTTGTGTTATTTCTAATAGGACTCAAAATTAAAAAAAAACATATTATAAACCAATATAAACAGAATTAACAACAAAAATAAAAAACAGGAAATAAAAGTTTGTGGTCCAAAAACTCAATTTATTAATTACAATATTAAAATTCATTGACGAAACGACAATTGTCGCCCTTTCAAAGTTTTAAAATTAAAACCATTCATACACATTTTTTGTAAGAACTATTAGTTGAGTTGGATAAGATGAAGATTAACAAATAAACTTATTTCATAACTCAATATTTATACGCGATAGTAACACTATATACTCTTAACACTATATACTCTGTACTTTCCTTCTCTATCCCTATCAGAGCGGGGAATATTAATGTTATATAAGGTAGTGTACCATATTCAGACACTATAAAAATTAGTTACTTAAAAGTGTTCCTAAATAGGCTAAAAAAATACAACAACAAGGTCATTGTTGCATATTATTCACTAAATATTTCACTTTACTTTATAACCAAAATAAACATGAAATATAATTTTACGTAATAAAATTGGATTTTTATAAAAATAGAATTTACATGTTTTGGTATTTAATTCCAACAATAAATTTGGATGATGTGTTTAATTCCGACAAAGGATAATATGCTATATTCAGACACAGAGACAAACACATCATCAGTTTATTGATTTAACTATAAATATTGAAGAAAAGTTAATACAAAGTATAATTTTTAATTTGAAAAAGTTTTATAAATTGAAAAACAAAATATAATTTAGAAAAAAGTATATATATATATATATATATATATATAAACATTGTTATATATAAAAAGTAATTGTGCGTTATAACAAAAATAACTTCCTTGTCTTTTTTCCAATTTTTGGCTGAGGTAATTTTTTACGATGGGGGTGGAGAATCATGAAATGACAAAGCTTGCCCGGTGCATGCAACAGTTTGGGACTTGCATCCACTAAACTCCACCCTCCGTTGGAAAGGGTCTAAAAGAGGAGATTGACGAGGAGAAATTCATCATCCTCGTCAGCCTGGGAATGGTTTTGAGTGGTTAAGTTGGTAATTTGTTATTTGCTGTGTGTTTTATATTGCCTTTCATTTTTTCTTTAATTTCTTTTTGTTTGTGGTTGTCGCGCCATTCAACTGATGTAGCAACATACGATAATTTTCCTGAGTTTTCTTTTATGAATTGGTTTTGGTTTTTAGGCCAAAATATACACTTTTTAAAAGATTTCAATTTCCATATTTCCATATTTCCTTCCAGTAGTTTTTGTGTTTGTTTAGTTTCGATTATCAAATTTAGTAATGTTACAACATTTAATTCTACATTCTCATTAATAGTTAAAATATTTTCCAGTAATTCCTTTCATTTATACTCTTTCCTGTAGCTTTCTTTCTTTTCAGAAAAGTTTCTGGTGTCTAAACTTTCAATTGGCTTTTCTACGCTTGTATTTATAAATATAATACACTTCTTTAATACTTATAAATTTAAAATTGCGTCTTTTAGTTGTACAGTCCTAGTTTCGGAAGCTTCTAAAAACGCATCAGTTACAGATTCTTAAAAAGTTTGCCCTGTCATCCAACCTGTTCCAGGCTTTCCAATGGCAAAAGAGATTATTGTTGTACAGGCACGGAGTTACTTATGGCAGCTGAAATTCTCTCTAGTGCAAATACTACCATAGGTGCAGCAATTTGTCCCGCTGCATTGACAGTTATTAATGTAGTCAAGCGCTCGTTTTCGTCATTACTGGAAAGCTACATACGGTCTTTGAACATTTTTAACTAATAATTTCGTTCTTTTCGGTGAAAGAAATAGAGCGATCTCGTCTGCGTTAAAAATCCTTTGTGTATCTGAAGCTGCTTCTAATAAATTATGATTCTTTAAATAACAGTAGCTTTTTTCTTCCAATACAATAACCCTTTTTTCGAAGCAGTAGCCTCCTGTTACTTAATTTTGTGTACATCTTTCAATGATTTCTGAATGGCGATTAATAAACAACTCATACCAACACAACCAAGGCGCTGATTTTTTAAAAGTTATGGTTGGTTGATGGTTTAAATTATGCATAATTCATGCGATATGCATAAATTATGCATAATTCATTTCACCAAACTCATCTTCAGATGATGAAACTGTAGGTGCGCCATTTTTCTCCGAAATTTTTTCATATTTTTTTACAGTACTGTCTCCCTTGGCACATTATATTTCCTAGCGGCTATAGACAATGGCATGCCCATTCTGACATCTATTACAGGTCATTCCATTTAGGCTTTATCGTGCTGATAAAACTTTTTAAGAGCAATGTAAATTATATTTAAACACTTAATTCGGACACCATGTCTGAATATGGAACCACGTACTTTTTCTATTCCAAATTCCGACACCCAAAATATTTATAACTCAATTCTAAATATTTCGGTTGTTAGCATCAACATTTCAAGATTTATTGTTAATAAAGATATTACAAGTATATAAGCTTATTAGCATTAAATGTAACAGCGTAAAACCTTCTCTTAAAACTAAGTGTTCTTGCCAATATTCTCTTAAAACGATTTCTAATTCATTTATCTTTTTACAACAGGTGAACTTTCTTTCACGGGTATCTTTAAAGTACCTTACTGGCATACGTTTCCAATAACATAACACCATGGAGGACATCTGTCTTTAATATTTTAAAATATAATATTTGTAGTTCTCTTTATAAACTGCTTAGTATTTTATTATGAAAAATTAAGTATCTGAATATGATATAATGTCTGAATATGGTGCACGTACCTTACTCTATTTAAAAACTTTCTCTACAAATAATCTTACATATTTGAGAGCTTCAAAATATATCAGTGACATAAAGTATTTAATTTGCATATAATACATAAAAACAATGTTTGATATACCTTGATGATAGCGTTGAGATTATTGTTGTGGATGGCACCACTGTCGTTGGTAGATTCAAATCAGCTACCATGATAGCATCAATTTTATAATCCTTTTCAGCTTCACTCATATTAAAATAGGTTTTGTAGCTACTAGTTTGACCATGTGAAGCACAATTCAAATACCAGTGAACAGAAATATTCGTTGCATATTGATTGACATAGTCCAGGTCGCCTTGTCGTAACATGATTTTAACTTCAGTCAGATTTTTAATCGATACATAGTCTCCGATTATAGTCATATTGTTTTGTAAGATTTCTAATTCGCCATTTAGGGTTTCCGTCAAATCGAATTGTAGACGATTTGAGGTACGTAGAAAATACATTACGTACATGAATTGGGAAACCCGAACTTGCATAATATAAGGTCCTGGAGGGCATTCAGCGGCTGTATAATTAACCGAAAATTCATCGTAAGAACGTGCAACATTTTTTACCTAAAAATTAAAATAATTCTCTTTTATGACAACTCGTATGAAGCACGATATCATTTTTAATAAATACGTAATGCCAATAATCACAACAAATGTCTTGAAAAAGCAGCTTGTGCAATATATATGGCGCCAATTCACCCATTATTATAAGGGATCATCAGCATCATATTTATTACAAGCTTTGAAAACCGAGACTAACCCACTAAGCCTCAAGCCAGCTGATGATTGAAATGAAAATTCGTATTATGAATGATTAGTTTTTGAATGCAGCCAGCTTTACATGTAGTAGTTGATGTTCTTAATGTTGTATACCGATCTTTGTTGATATAGGTATTACGCACATTATACCTATTAATTGAGAACATTAAAATACCTATGACAATATTATATTAGGGTGCTGATCCCTTATAATAATTAGTGAAATGGCGCCATATATCTTGAACAAGTCGCTTTTTAAGACATTTATTGTGATTATTAACATTACGTACCTATTAAAAATAATATCTAAGTTTGCTTGCATAAAAAGCAGATTCACTTCCATTTACTCTTTATGAAGTACGAAGTAAAAAATGTCTTGTGGTAAGAAGTTAAAATTTCATAATTAAGTTAAATAAAATTAGGAATACATTCAAACAATTAAATTTCACTTTATAAGCTGATAGATGCCGCGCTTCTTCAAAATATAAAATAATACGATACAACTCCAAATGAGTAACTTTTGTCTTCTTTCTACATTCTTACCTTTAGAAACTTTACTATTTTCTTAATAATGTATGAAGATATGGCTCATAGCGCAAATATTGAAAATTAAACAAAGTTTATAAAATATGTACAATTATCCAACTTAATCCACTTACATTTCTATTATGTGCATGTATGGAATTGTCCAACCACTCAAACTGAAAAGTGCCTCCTGCAGGCACATTCCCTTTAAAAATTTCAGCACGAAAATTAACAACACTGCCTGATGTACCTGGCGCATCACTCGTGATTTCTACATGATATTCACTGCTACATACTATACAATTAAACAAAATTGATACTTGAGATAATGTAAAAGTATATTTTATTATAATTAAACATACCTATACTAAAATTAATAATGCACAATAGGATTTTGATTAAGAATTCATCGATCACCATTTTAGATAAATACAAAATATTCACATTTTATCATTAACTACGCATTTTATTAATAAACAAAAATTGTTTGCTTAAGTAATATATCATATTAATTGTTTTGATTATTGTATACTTTTATATTTTGAAATTATCTGGCCTTGTTTATAAGAGCAAAGATCCTGGGCAGTGATTCTGTAATGTTTTCTATAGTGAACGCTTGAAATTGACAGCACCATTTAAAAATTTGGTTGATTGATCATTGACGCGTTTTCCACTTTTCTCTTACAATTCTGCTCTCTGATTTTAAAAGTTAGGAAGCGAGAGGGAAAGCATTTCGCACAGAATTGACACCATTTTATTGCGAATTTGCGTTATATAGATTTTTCCACTTTTATATAATTCTCTTATACTTATAGGGTTCTCTAATAAACTAATTTTGTAAACATATACATTACAAAAATATGTATACACTTAAGTAATATTATATACCAACAATAATAAACCAAATAAATAAATAAAATCTAATTCTAATTTTCGTCGTTTACATTTGGATTTTTAGGTTAGAATATTTTATTATTATTAAGTTTATTGATTGAATTTGAATTTACAACGAATTAAAGATTCTGGGTTCAACCAAGTGTTTGTAACCGAAAATCAGTAATAATTTAGTAGAACTATTTAATTTAATTCTTATTTAAACTAACAAATAGGAAATGTAGAACAATTGTAAAGTATATTATATTAAGTTAGAAGTTGCAAGGAATAGTCGATTTGACAATGAAAATGGATTTATTTCATTTCTTAATAGCCGCTATTCAGTGCGTAGATCGAGTATACTCTTTCTTCTTATCGGGAAAAATAACAAAAATATGGAGTTATTTACTGTATATACCATTAAAGCAAACGCAAGACTTCAAGACTAGTCGAATTGAAACTGTAAAAAATTGAATACAATTCGATTCCAAATAGTTGCACCTCTCATCGGAATTGATTTCGTTCAGGCTTTCTAATATCAGAATCAGAGGGCTGTTTATGGTACACTCTGGTGATACTAAACAGTACCTTACCGTTTTTAAGGCAACAGTCTCACTGAACGAGCAACGTCGATTGATGCCGATCGAGCAAATTTTTTTTCTTTTGTTTTACGTAGGAAGTGGAGAAACCTTGCTGGTGCATCCAACAGTGTGGGATTTTTACCCTAACTAAAACTCCACTCCCTGTTGGGATTGTGTACATTACAAGCTTGGTGACATTATTATATGAGGCTTTAAGATTTGTCATCCTCTTCAGCCTGGAACCGGTGTTGAGTTGGTAAATTATAGATAGTGTTGGTAAGCTGATAGCTTGCAGGAAAATAACGCTATTACATTTGTTTTACAGCCAAGGAAAACCTGCAGAAAAACCTTGGCCATAGCGTGGTCAACAGATTAGAAAATTTGGTTACATGAGGTTACCTGACTTCCT
>WYDF02277829.1:0-17416 GCA_009867245.2 Adranes taylori | reverse complement strand
TACGTTTTATAATCTCATAAAGATCAAACTTTCTGTCATTGAGATTAAATGACAAATTTTGTAATTCCAGCCAAGAAGTCATTTCTGATTTTGTAGAATTCTTAGTTGCCACCTTATTTTCAACAACAGTGGTACGACGCATTATCCGTAACTACAGCTGAGTTAGGTGGCAGATTTGGAATAACTTATTGTATTATCCACGTTTCGAAATTGAATGAGTTATTTGGCCGTGATAGTCTCCTCTTGATGAGCCAGGTTTAAATACCAACCTACAGTTTGGTAAAAATCCTTCTGTGGACCGAATATGTACTACAATTAAGCGCTGAGACCAGTTTACTCCTGTGACAAAACCTGTTACATCAGGACCTTGCCAACATTTACTCCAGGAAACATCATTGTCGACCCAGGTTTCGTCCATGTAGAAATTTTTTTTGATGTTCTCTAAAAAATCTAATGGTTTTTAAATATTTGCCTCTCCATGATACAATATCTGGCTTTCCACCAATAACTTCCTCTTGTTTTGGCATTTTTGCCATTTAAAACCATTAGTCTTTAAGAGTTTTCGTAGAGTTGACTTTGAATAAGGAAAGTCAATTTGCTGTCGCACTGCCACCAATATTTTATTCAATGTTGGCGTAAATTTTTTAGTAATGTAAAAATCATTATGACATCTAGTAAATTTGGTGAAATATCTTTTTTTATTACTGAATTTTGTGTATTTCTTTGCATGTTTCATTTCGTGCTGTCGATTGAAGTAAAAGAATGGGGTTTCACTACCTTACAAAAAAAATATATATAAAATAATTAATAAGGGCTATTTTACCAATTATTTACAATAAACAATATATCTATATTAACTATTTGCGTTATTAGATGCATTGCTTTATAAAATTTATAACATTTATTCAAATTTTATTGAAACTAAGTAACTAAAAAGACAATCGCCTCGTATATTGATTTTTTTTCGATATCCAAAACAATAATGGGAAATTGACAGCAAACAAAAATTAAAACTCTTTGATGTGCGATATTACGTTGATCTGATCGATCAGCTTTATCAGGCTAAAGAACATTTATTAGATTATAACATATAAAGTAGTACAGTTAATGTGTACATACCTAATATGAATATTATAGTCCATGGATAATTTTAATCTTGTTTGATATTAATGTCGTCGTTAATAAATTGTATTTTCTTCGAATGGTTAAATGTTGTTATGCTGGTCCCATCAAGTAGTACATTTAACCATACTCAAAAAATACATTTGATTGATGACTACATTAATAACAAACAAGATTTTAATTAATTGTAAAAGTATCATTGCCATGGATTATAATATTTATATTAGGTACATAAACATTAACTGTTCTACTTGATATGTTATAATCTAATAAATATTCTTCAGTCTGATGAAGTTGATCGATCAGATCAACGAAACTTCGCACATCTAGGGTTATAATTTTTCTTTGCTGTCCGATTTCTCATTATTCCTTTGGATATCGAAAGATATTATGGACATGACTGTCGTTGTATTGATTTTTTTGGCAAATGATTTGTTTTCATAAAATGCTGTTTGGTTGTTAATCGTCGAAATAATGATTTTCCGTCTTGTTTTACCTTTGTTGATGGTGTCACAGATGTATAAAGTTTTATTTGAGTAAATTAATCTTTTTTCATAGATATAATTAATTTTCTTAAAATAATCCGTCCAGTCAATATTTATATTATTTTCTAAATATTGATATTATATGTCTATTTTATTTTTTACAAATTTGTAATGATTTATTTGATTACATATTTTTTTTACAAATAAATATTTGAATTAAGATTATGAACGGATTTTATTGCTTTTTAATGAAAATCTGCCTAACGTAAATTAACTTCTAATTCTTAGTCTGACGTTAGACCCTAAATTTGAAACTCCTATGAGCACCTACATCACAGCGAGTCATTGCATAGGATCAAGAAGAGAGACGCTGGGCGTTAATATGCATAAGTTTAGCTGTTTGCAAGAATAGAAATGTACCAACTTGGCCTAGAAGCTATACATGGAATTTCTTCAATAAAAAAAAAATTAGGAATATGGTCTCTATTGGAACATAGTATATAATATAGGTTTGGGGTTTTAAAATATGTTTATTCAAATAAACATGTTTTCTCGTACAAGTATAAGAAATTCTCGTAAGTGTTGTACAAGTATAAATAATTCTCGTATAAGTAAATTTTACATTTATCGATAAATAGTAATAAAAATGTAATTTCAATCAACGAATGAACATATTTAAGATATTATGCAGCTCATTAAAACAAGGTACTCGCAAATGTGACTCAGTTGTAACATTTTACAATGGTTACAATATTGTTTGATCTTTCATTCGTAAAGGACGAATATTTAACCAAATCCCAATTTCCTACAACTATTTTTTGAATTGAAAAGTGTTGAAGTAAATTGGGATTTTGTTAAATATTAGTCCTTTACGAATGAAAGATAAAACAATATTGTAACCATTGTAAAAGTTTACAACCGAGTCACTTTATTCACTGTTTTCGCAAACATTCTATACAATCCATTCATTACACTTCTGCAGGTGCATGCACATGAAATGTTTTTTCTCTTATAAACCGCTACAATTTCACCTTGCATCCAGCACTCAATTACTTGACGCTCCCAAAGACCTGCCACCGGGTGCCGTCCACTCTCCCGATCTGAATGTGATCTCTCCAATCCATTTCACTTTCATGCAACTAACATATTCATATTTATTGAAGCCATTGATATTTACATATCGTAAGAAGTAATAACATTTGCTAAAGTCATAAAAAATAAATCGGTAGCCTATAATATAAATTCAATAGCAATAGAAAATAAAATAATATAAACACAGTAACAATATTAAAAAGCAAATAAAATAATACAAAAAATTATGTGCGATTAAATTTTGTTACAATAGACATAAAATTTGCCTTTTCAGTATAATCGATCAGTTCGCCACTTACAAGCTCGTCGACACGAAAAATCAATATGTGAAAACCATTTTACACTTGTATCCAAGTAAACACCTAACATTTTTACAGAGTCTGATTTCTTTAGGTTTAAATTAGAATTGATAGTTTGCACAGGTACGATCGGTAGAAAATATGAAGATGTTTTTTTTTCTTTATTTACAAGTAGATAGTTAATTTTTGAGCATTCTAATATTGTTTTATATACCATACTGGCTTCGTTACACACAAGCGGGACGATACTATATTTCATTAGCAAGGTAGAGTCATCAGCATAGGTTACAATCGTGGTAACATTGGAGTGTGATGAATGTTTGAAGATCATCAATAAAGATAATAAAAAGTAAGGAGCCTAAATTAGAGCTTTGATGTACTTCTTTATTTAATGTGCAGTACCTGAAAAAGAATATTGCCATTGTTTTTACGTATCACTGTTTGACTCCTATCCTTCAAATATGACGCAAACCATTTGACAGCAACACCTCTGATGCCATAACAATGAAGTTTTTTCAATGACAATTCATGGCTCACACAATCAAAAGCTTTGGAGATTCAGTTCCACATACCGCATACAGGAGGAAAAACTGCAAGTCATTGTAATAAAACATGTGTATTACATTATTTTTGAGTAACATAAGTTGCATCCATTTCTTGCAAGAAAATCCTCTTCCGCTGCCCAGTCAACAAACATGTTTGTTGAAGCTGAATGATCGGTTTGAAAAAGAAAAGTTTGTGGAAATACGAGGGATTAAAAGGGTGATGATTTACAAGAATTTATTAAATAAATATTCAATATTTATCTAGAACCAATATTTATTATGAAATAAAACACAAATATACATTGCGCTTGATGAATGAATGCGCATTATATACATATGTGATCAAGTACATATTAATTTATATAATTTAATAATTAAGATTATTATTTAAAACTTTTTTATGAGCTAAACGATATATAACAATGGATCATATAATGCAGAAAAACGAAATATGTACAGCTTCTTAATATATCTAAATACAACAAAAATAACAACGTATATACTTTGTGTTGGTAATAAGTGTTTACATTTTACATATATAATACATTTTAAATATTTTAGTGTTTATGCTCCATTTTCTTTAAATAATATGTCACTGAAGTTTTCTTAGATGCTTATTTTAATATTACACTTATAAATTTTTTTTTATATATATGACATTTTCTGTTTAAATAGTTGGTGCTATACTTTATATATTCAACATTTCTCAAATTATATTATTTATTCACGAGCAACAATGGGTGTTTCTTAAAAAATTAAACTACGTTTAGGACCCACTTGATTCAGGGATGGTGTTTAATACATAAAGATTTTTTTATTTTAACATAAAAGCAATTAATTTTATATAAAACAACTGAATTGTTATTCTAAACTACGTTCATAGATATATAACTCAAGCCAATTAATAGTATATTATTGCGACTAGGTGGCAATAATATACGCGTGCGACTAGGTGGCACACGAGAAGATCTCTGATGTCACGCTACGAAAGTGACAATTTATTAAAATTTATGTTAAGAAAGTAGATGCTGATATGAAAGGTATGCCGCGATTCTTTGTGCAAGCGATTCTTGTGAAGTAACTTTTACTACACAAATAAAATTATCTTCATGTACAATGGTGTTTTTTTTTTGGTGGCACGCTTAATGTGCAGTTTTCCTTATCTGTTTTGTGGCACGCCAACGCATGGGGTTGCCGACCGCTAGATGGTATACTCCTGTGTGATATAAAACAAAATATTGATAAATTTGTTTATAAACGAAGAAACTTTGAATCGTTGTGTAATAAGATTCCTAGAAAATTATCTTGAACCGGAACGTCACGTTAAAAAGAATGTTTTGGAGACCCAAATTGCAGGTTCCTTGCACTGAGAAGAATCAAGTTATTATTATTTTTGAAAATATATGACAATTACTCTAATTTTTACTATTTCAAATAAGCAAAAACTATTAACTTTATTGGAATAATCTTGAAAGATCGACAATTTAGGTTAAGTTCAGCTTATAACCAGTGTCAAGGCTCTATCCATTAATTCTCGTTCGTTCTATCTTGTTTTGTAATTTTATATCCAATAAAACACAAAAATTGTTCAACTTAAAAACTTTGAAAATACAAGATAACTAAAGGATGAAACATACATTTCAATAAGTATGATCCTTCTGTAACTTAATTCGCTCCCTTAATCAATTCGTTTTACTTCAATGTCTATCTGTTAATTATATTGCTCGTAAAGGAGAAATAATAATTACAATAAAATTATTTAATATTAACATAATATAAAATCAAAAACCTTTTAAAACAAAACAATTACGATCATATATGAATCGGTACGTGCAACAATAATTGATTTCTGTCAGAAAATACATCCGAACACATTTCGCATTTGTAAAGGTTTCGAGCGTGTTGCATGGAAAGTTCTGCCAATTCATTTAATGGATTATCTTCACCTTCTTCCTGGAAAAAATTGAAAATATAGTTTTAGAAAAATGTTTAGATATTCCTCATCGGAAAAGTATTTATTTAATTTCAAATTAAATAAGTTTAAAACATGTTTACTTGAGTTTTAATGGTCTTTACGATCTTAATGAGGTGATTTCTAATTGAATTTCAGGTTATATAGCGTACGATAAAATAGTGCACTAATTTAGCCTTTTATTAAATTTCTTCACGAAAATCTGTGGTATATTCACCATATGTATAGGATGTATGGTATTCACGATTTTTATAAGGTGTTCACTGAGAAATATGCTAAATTCTCGAGATATATATTATACCTCGCGCCTGCGGGCGATCAATTGTGCGCCAGCGCGCGTCACGATTCCCGGTAAATAAAAAAAAATTATTTCCAATGAATTTGATTCTCCAACTTTTAAGCAGAAATATCTATGAATTAAATATTTACTTATTAATTGAAGTATTTTTATTATGACATATCAAATATATTTTTATATAATAAAATGTAAATAGTTTCGCTACAAAAAAAGATATTCTTTTAGCGAATTCTTTCGAAAACTGATCATTTTACCATCTATGGCCGCGTACGACACTGACCCAAAGAACATTTTTTCAAAAAATAAAGGGATTTTAACCTATAAGTAAAATCAAATAAAATATTCAAAATGAATGACAAAAATTAAAAAACATTTTTTTTTAAATTAAAATTAAGAAATGAAAAAAATTCAAATTAATTAACAATAAAAACAAAACATATATGATGTCATTACATATTGCGCCCGTAACGTCTCTGAAAATTCTTAATTGCGCCCTCGCTTCCAATAAGGCTGGCCACCCCTGCCTTAGATCATCTTAAGCAAAAAATTGATCAAAAATTAATCATATGAAGTGTACTTTAAAAATTAAAATTTTCTAAAAATGGCTGTTATCAAAACAGAAAGCCAGTTAAGTAAATTGCATGCTTACTGCGTATAGAAATTATTCATTAATCAAAATATATCTCCTCTTTGAAAAAAAGTCTATTAATATGACTGTGTTTAATATGATCCAGGAAGAACTAAGTCGCGGCAAGATTGATCTGGCGAGTATTACAGAACATCTTGGCACTATATGCTCCCACTCATGATTCTAATGACAAAGAGATTGAGGAATTTTATCGAACTGTCGAAGTGGTAATAAATAAAATACCGAGCAAAGATATCTTGATGCTAATGGGTGATTTCAATGCGAAAATCCGTTCCACTGCCAACGCCGATCATGCTGATTTGCCAAATAGTGGGGAAATTTGGGACAGGAGGGCTGAACAACAGAGGAGCACGCCAATTCTGCAACGAAATGTATAAGAATCACATTTCGTTCGATGTATAAGTATTAAACGTGGATTGTACACCTGGAGATCTCCTGATGGACACGATTAGATTACATCTTGATTCAGTAGATATGGAAATCCTCGGTAAAAACAGCGAAAACGTTATCGCCTGCAGATTGTGGAAGCGATCATCAACTGCTGACGTGTGAGTCTACAGGAAAACTTAAATTCTGTAGGCGAAGGCAAATGAAAGTCTGCCCAGGCTACCGTTTTTAACAATCACGTCATTCCCAGGTTGTGCAAAAGTATGTAATCACAACTTTAGAAGAAACACATCAAGAAGACCAAAATACTGTTACACAGCCCTGGTTATCAACGGAAACAATAGATCTCATTCGGGAACGAAGGAACATGGACTCCAGGGGTCTTGGCAACAGTATAGATCTGAAACTGTACCAATCGTTAAATCGGGAGAGACAAGCTGCTACGCATAGAGACAAAAATAAATATTTGATGAATGTTTGTATAGAAATTCGGAATTTCTCTGATACCAATAACTCCAAAGACCTGTTCAAGAAGATACGTTCTATCATTCAGGAGTTCAAACCCCGACATTGGGCAATTAATAATCAACATGATTGTTTGAATTCAGAACTCCACCAATTGCAACGGTGTGGAAAGATTTCTATGGTAATCTGTATGCTGACCCGAATGCTTATTGTGGAGACCTGGGGAATATGACCTGTGGAGACCGGATATATTGTTAGATGAAGTGAAAGTCGCAATTGCCAAATTAAGAGAAGGTAAAGCATCAGCAGAGGTCTTGTAGGCTCTTGACGAACGGGGGCAAAAATCTTGCATGCATTGTGTCACAAGATTTAGAAAACAGGCTTATGACCAGAAGACTGGTCAACTTCAGTATTGCTTCCCGTACATAAGAAAGGGTCAGAAACAGTCTGAAAACTATCGTCTGATAGCCCTGATATTACATTCCAGCAAGATTATATTGTACATTCTTCAAGCGAGACTACAAGCCTTCCTGTTAAATCAAATAGCTCCAGAACAAGCTGTGAAAGGCCGGGGTACTCGAGAATAAATTTTAAATGCGAGGCAGTTTATAGAAAAGGCCTGAGAACACTCTGTACCGATGATCTGTGCTTTGTAGATTACGAGAAAGCGTTCGATAACGTTCTTTGGCCCAGGCTATGGATGATTAGCAGAATTTGGAATACCATGTCAACTTATCACTGTTGTCAAAAGCCTGTATGAGAAATTGCAGGCGTATGGTACTCTTCTATTAGCTAACATTACCAAAGAGCATTTAGGTTTCTTCAAAGACTGGAGGACGAAAGCCGAGTCTATGGGCTCAAAATAAATGCCAACAAGGCAAAGTCATAATAGTAGACCGAGGTAACGAAAATCGAAGAGAACCTAAAAAATAGAGAACTTTGAAGTCGTCGAGAAATTTTGTGTATTTGGGCTCCATGCTCTGTAAGTCCGGTTCTTACGAATTGGAAATAAGACGGCGAATTGAAACTGCCCGCTCAGCAGTAATAAAACTAACCAAAAACTTGGAAATATCGAAATATCACTAGGAAAACGAAGGCAAGCCTTGTAAACGCCCGAGCCTTTCCCGTTTCTTTGTATGCTTCGGAGTCCTGGCTTATCCTTCCAACGACCGGAGAATAGATGCGCTTGATACGTGGGTCTGGCCCAGGATGCTACGAGTTTACTGGGCGGCTAGTAGAACAAATGTCTACATCTTAAAAGAGGTAGACATTTACAATGACTCATACAAAGATTTTCATCGATGATATATGGACGAATTTTGATTTTTTCGGACACATCTCTCGACATGTCAGCATGGAAAAACTTGTTCAGAGAAAACGGAAGGGAAAAGGAAACGAGGCCAAGCCCCAACTAGGTGAACCGATATTATTTTGAAACTAACAGAAACAAGTTTCACTAAAGCAACGTGCCAAGCAACAGATCAAGCGAGCGAGAGACCGATCGACAGACCTGGAAATCAACTGTTAAACGAATAATACAGAGATTAGAAAATTGCCCTATTCAACGTTAACATTCACCATAGTACCACATGTCGGTCACCACGTTAGACGAAGAAGTTTAATATGACGTACGGCCTATATTTGTATGATAATACCGTGACAACCTATATTCTATATTCAGTTTCCAAGTAAATTATATTCATATTATTCCATAGTTTAAACCGGTCTTTTGTTGCAATAGAAGGTATATTAAGTTCACAAAAATATTACTCAAGTCGGTGTCATGAATTATTCGCTCTGCTATTGATCGTTACGGAACTTCCTGTTACAAGTATAATTTTTTTTATATAACTACTCAGTTAAAAATATTAATACCTGTTTTATATGTACAGTATTATCAACAAGTTCTTCCTCCAGTACTTCATTAGGTTCTTCTTTTATTATTTTCTTTTTTGATACTAACATGCCACTTTTCACGAACTTAACTATTTGTCCTGACAAAAGAAAGCAATTATTAAAATTTAATTCTGTTAAAAAAATCATCCGTTATTTGTTAAAAAGTATATAATTTATGAGATCACTGCAGTAGGCTAACAGAGATTTCCAACCTAATTTATTTTCTTAAGAGTCAAACCATACAGTTTTCTGTGACTTTCTGCAATTCAATGTTTTATATATCTTTACATAATATTAATGGACATAACGTAACTTCCTCCTCTTACTCTTGAATTTGCTATAGGTTTTTGGTTTAAAAGTGAAATATAGTGTTGGAATACATGTACCCTTTTAATATAGTTTGATTTAAGGGGGTAGGTTTTAAATGTAAAGACGGGGAAAACTATTTGTGTTATGTTATATAACATGTGTTGAATGGAGCAGTCCCGCTGTAAGTAGTAACAACTCTGACTCAAAGAATATGAAAGATGAGATAGCGGATTCGTCTTCGAAGTTTTAAATTCCCTTTCCGCTAAAATTATATTAAAGATTTAAATAAATAGCAATATTCAAATCCAATGAAATTACAATCAGCTCCTCTTAAAAATGATCACCCGGATTGGCTTCTGGCAACATAATTAGTAAAACTGCAATAGATCCAGTTTATAGAACACATTAAATGTAAAATAGTTGTTCCTGTAATTTTCCCACTATTGTCGCTTCCCTTTGTCGAGTTATTATAATATTTGTATATTTAATCTAAGTGGTTATGAAGATCTTTTAAGGTAGATATATCTACAGATTTACTAAAATTGTAACTCTCTTCTAAAGACAAAAAAGGTTATCAAAATTTATAGACATGTACATGGTGTTACGTCCGACTATTTTAACTTTGGCGTCGCTCTAAAAAGTGCTGTTGTCGATTGCCTAAAACAATGTCATACGTTTTTCAACGTTCATTTTCTTCCTGGACCTCGTTTCACGTTGATTGTTTTCTTTATTATATGTTGAAGAATTCATCAGAGTCACGTCTCAAAGCCTCCACTCACTTGAGGGTGAAAATTTTCAGAAATGTTTGTGTTTCCTCTATTCTTGATTTTATTTCTTGAGTTCTCTCAGCCATCACCAAGGAATTGCCCTAAATATTTAAATCCATTCATTTGCTTCAATTTTTTCCGTTTGATCCATAAATTTAGCCTTTTAGCATGCATTTTAAAGCTATAATCTTCACACCAGTAGACCACCCGGCACAATAGTTGCTAAAAACCCTGTATTCATTGTTATAACTCTGAAATGTCGTAGTGTTTTTTGAAATATATCGTTACAGTAACCATTGAAACGCAGCAGTGCCAAACCCTCCTATATAAAATGCACGTTTGCCTCAGGCCTCTTTTTATTATAATACATTTACATGTTGTCTCCTATTTTCACATTTTCCCTTTAGTTCCAGTAGAGATTAGGTATTAAGTGCAAATCTGTCATCAACATGGTATTCACAATTTGAATATTAGGTTTACAGATATATCATACCACTTACGACAATAATCTACCTGCCATCATATTCCTACACTTTTAATTATCATTCACGTCCATTCCGCACAAGTCTTTTCTAAAAATAATGGGTTTAGTTAAAAAACAGTAAGGTATTATTACTATTTTTGTACTACTGAAATTACACCCTACGTTTAAATAAAAATGTTGACTGCGACCCCGATTAAAACGTTTATTACTAGTTTGTCTAATACAGCGATATTAGTCTGTATATAGTCTGATGTTACTGTATACTAAAAAAGTATTCGTAAAAGACATTCATTTTTTTACAGTACCTTGTCCTATGATATGTCTTCCTGGAGGCAAACTATTGTTTGGAGGTGGTTTTTCCGGCGAAGGCGTTTTACAAAACACATTAGTGACAGAATCTGCATTTGGTGTAGTTGCAGAATCCTCGATTAGAGAATAACCATTAGAATGTACATTTTCCGCTGTAGAAATCGAATCCAAACCCTCCTATATAAAAATGAGATTATTAAATTTTCTCTAAGGATTCCTCCTATGGGAAATTAAAATAACTAAGTGATTTATTGGGATATTTACTTAAGTGTTCTATAAATAGAATAAAGAAACAACAAAAGATTATTTAAGATCCAAATAATTCAAGAAATTCACGGGATATGTGCCATAATAATGCTACGAAACGTGTAACGTGCCCTTACTTTTTCAATTAAGCTATTAACAGCTTGAGTAGTTTGATCTTCAATCAAACAAATACCCTCTTTAGTATCGCGTTTTCTTAACCGTGTCGAAATGCTAGGTATATCAGTAGTACAAACGGTTTCCTCTGCAAAACCATACTCCTCTTCACCGTCACCCGTAATATCGTCGACACTTTCAGATGGAGGGAACGTAGCCAATGGCAATTTCGGGCTGCCATCCAACGGACTTGTATTACCCAATACATGATAACTAACGTTCTTTGTACGCGGTCGTACACGATCGATGGAATTCGAAGATTGCGTTGTTCTACCTATAGAACTTTTTAAATCGGTCGGTTGCGTTCGTGTCACGAGAGTACGAGTTTTGTGGCGGATCTATATTTTACGAAAAAAGAATATATTCAATGTAACATAGAATTATTTGAAACTTTGGAAATGCTTTTCTTCTTTACTTTTAAAAATGGGTTATAGGAACGTATACTTTATTTCTGTTTTTGTTAATTATTCAAAATTTACCTTTCCTCCATCTACGCTTTCAACAGCAACCTTTGTTTTTTGCGTATGGATCATCTTTGGTCTTGATGGAATTGTTACATCTTTGGATTTCTTTTTCAATTTATTGTGACTTTTTGTATTTACAAATGAATTTACACCATCTACCACTGAAGACGAATTGTACATATCTATTAAGGATTCCTCTGCCGTACTAAATAAAACATATAACACTTCCTAGATTAGTAAAACATTAATATTTGTTACATATAAATATTAATATTGCATAAGTAGGCTGAAATAGCGAGATTGGTGAGCGATCACAAATACTATATCTACAGAAGTAACAACAGAGTTAAATGAAAACTGATATCAAAATAAAAGTAAGAACCGACATTCCTCAACATTCTTCAAATTGAAGTCATTCGTAATTAACTAATCCTCAACGTATCCTTTATAAAATGGCCAAGGCCTACAATAATTCCCAATTCTTGTGTGATATGGAAGTTTGAATTCTTATTGTTTCATATGAATGTGAATAAAAACAGGGACAACTATTACCACGAAGCTATTGCTAGCTTTTTATTAAAAAGAAGCTATTAAGGTTGTTCAGGATGATGAGTTACGAACTTTGTCAGATATTGTACAAAAAAGTTGTTTTCTTAATTGAATATTTATATCGTTTTGAGACGTATTGACGAGCAAGATAATAGATAAAGGCTGTGAACGTGTTCAGATGGTTCTTTCGGAATACTTTCAAACGCTAACGGACATAAGTGTTTTCATTAGCGGTGAAGTACCACAAGAATGGAGAAAAGCAACAATTATCCCAATACAACGGGGATAAAACAAAAGCCGCACATTATAGATCAATTAGTCTGACGTCAATGCTCTGCAAATGCATAGAAAAACTAATAGCTGATGATGTCACCAAATTTTTATTTGAAAACGGTACATTTGGAGAAGCTCAGCATGGATTCCTCACAGGACGATCGGCCACAAGTAATCTACTTTTAGCGCTAGACAAATAAACTGTCAAATTTGACAAGGGTGAGTCCCTAGACGTTATTTACCTAGACTTCAAAAAAGTATTTGATAAAGTACCAACCGAAAGATTAGTCTACAAATTAGACGTATTGGGAATAAAAGGTAATCTACTCAAATGGATCCGTAGTTTTCTAAGCTCATACAGACTTCGTGCTGATGACTATTTTTCCGCAGACCACTATATTCCTAATGGTGTTCCGCAGGGTTCCGTCCTCGGACCATTGCTTTTCTTGTGCTACATCAGTGATATGTCCCAGACAAGCGGTAAATAGAATTAGTCACTTTGCAGATGACACGAAAATTTTAGGCTTTTCGGATGATCCAGAAGATAACAGCCAGGAAACACTTAAGCACATCCACAATTGGGCGCAAATTTGGCTCCTACCACTCAACGTAGGCAAATATAATGTTCTGCATATGGGTGCGTCAAAACCAGAGAAACCTTATTTGCTTTCTGAAGAATTATTCGGCACAGTAACAACATAAAAACATCTTGGCATCACAACAACCCGAAACTTGAAGTGGGATGAACATATAAACTATATAGTTAAGAAGGTCAATTTCCTAATAAACATAAGGAAAAAAACTTTCCAAATATAACATGCAAAGCGTGTTTGATTAATAACAAAGCATACATTCGCTCCACACTGGAATATGGTCACTCGTTTTGGAACCCGTATTTCATCAAAGATATCGAGGCCCTGGAACGAGTGCAGAGAAAAGCGACTAAGCTAGCAGACGCGATTAGAAGTCTGTCTTATGAAAATAAGTTAGCATCACTGAATCTGCCTTCTTTACTGGAAAGTAGTACAAAAGGAGACTTGATCAAAACCTATAAAATATTAAATGGATACTACAGCTGCAATTTCGAGTGTATCTTCAAGAAGAACGCAAACATACAACGTGGGCTCAGCGTCAAATTAACAACCAAAGTATGTCGCCATAATCGAAGGAAGCACTTTATTTGCAATAGAATAGTAACTCAGTGGAATGCCTTGCCTGATTCCGTTGTCAATGCGACATCTAAAAACAAGTTTACGAACGAACTGGACAACCTAACGTAAAGTGCTTAAATAAGTAAAGTAGCTCTTATGGGATTAGGTAATTTGGTCCCCGCTACCTGTGTTAATGGAAATTTTGCCCACAAGATAATTTAAATATATTTACTGTTTCATAAATAAATTTTTTAGCGTCAACATGAATTGAACAAAAATAAGTCATGGACACCAAGTTACAAACTCCGACTTTTATCAACTTAGTTGCCTACGCTCCAATACTAATGTTATTTCTATGCACTTACATTATCGTACAGGTCATTAAATGCAGTAAATTAGGCAATGAGGTCATTAATTAAAAACAGTACAAAATCGCACTGATTAAATGAACCTTTCAAATTCGTATTCAGTATGAAAAAAAAATTTTTTTTAAATATATTTTTACAAAAAAGAACTTCAAAGCTTTTATTACCGATCGCCTCCACTACTTGAGCCTGTTGTTAAGTTTGCAAAAGAAGTTTGAGAAGACTGCCTTGTAGAGTTGCGCCTTTGTCGGCGTTTCCTTCGTCTTTCTCCATTTTCGTCGAAATCAAAGTCCTCATCTTCGAGTGGTACAGCTTCTTGAGGTTCGAAATTATGTTCGATCTTAATAAAATGAAATGTTTGTATTACAGGATATTTATATTGAACGAGATTGGTAATGTACAAACAAAATCTAAGGTCGACGAAATCTGTTCTTTATGCTTTCTACGTTTCACGCTAGTGTTAAATTTAATTATTAGCAAGGCTGAATTAGATGCCATAACTTCAAACAATTCGATTAATAAACTAATAATTTCATCACAAACCACCATAGAAAATACAAATACGATAGATTCAAACGATAGATTCCAGAGATTCAAATTTTTTTTAGAATTTAATTTAATGTTATAAACATTAAGTTACTGAAAATAATGTAATATGCTTAAAAGCAGACACAGGGAACTTTTTGCTATTTGAAATAAATTCAATTATTTGAAAAAGACTGATACATTTTTAGATTACATTTTTGTGCTTGATACATATTAAGATTATAAGTAGTATTCCATTAGCACAGTATGTAGCTAAAATAAAACATGGACTTTTTTGTGAAATTAAAGTTGAAAAATTTCATTAACTAGTGACGAAGGCCTTCGTCGTCACATCGTCGTCTTACTGAAAATTTTCAACTTTTATGTTGTAAAAATTTTTCTAAGTCCATTATATAAGATTAATTGTTTATCTAATTTGGGCAAGCTAAAGATTGGTTTTAGCTGTGTACTGTGCTAATGGAATACTTTTTATAATCTTAAAATATAATAAATTTTCAAGAAACGGAACAAAACTTTGTGAAACGAAACGTACGGATAAATCCGAGAACCCTAAAATTTATCCAGTCAGCAATGGCGATTATGTGCGAGATTTCACTTCCTAAGCAAACCGCGATGATTTGTCTAATACCTGAAACAGTACATAAGTATGAGACTGAGCAAATATCAAGAAGGAATAGGCTCTCGATGAGGATGTATCTACAAACAATATTTAGAATCAGATACGCGTGCGAACAATAATGGGAGTGATGATGTTCCAGATTTCCAGACGATCAATCAGAATGTGGAGTGAAATAACTTCCGAGAATAATCTCCCTACATTATTCATATTTTCATTATTTCGCTTCTACAGTAAAAGAATATTATAAAACATTCGGTCTGAAGGTGTTATTCTTCTAGAAGAAACTCCATTAGATGGCACCAAAAATTTATATCCACCTATTAGATGTTATTATTTGGAATTAGTTTTAAATCAAGAAATTTATAATAATAATATAAACAATATCACGCCCTTTGATGTGATAGAAGATAAAGTCAAAAACATGCTGAACATCTGAACTAAAATAAATGAAAGAGTACCCTGCGGAGAGTGATCAAAGCTCTTCTAAATTTGGTCGCGTTTCTGTATATCATTTGCCGGATAATATAACAAATGTAAAGGATAATGTGTAGGATGTATGCATTGTCTTAGATTTAAAAGAGGAGAAAACTGAAGAATACAAAATATTTATGCAAGATGTACACAAATAAACCAACATAATGATAATTGTGTTTCACTTTGAGGTACATCACACAAACTAATTTATATTGTGCCACAAAAATAGTTATTCTATAATAGAACATAAAGATCTATTTGTTTTTTCTATGGTGTCTCTCTCTAGTAGCAGAGTTATACGTAGGAATAAAGCGACGTTGCCACTCATGTCTCTTTTACTAAATATGCAATTGACAGTTTAGAAATACCTTCATACATTCTGGTGCTTTCAACGTGTTAACAAGTTTATTAAGTACGTTAATTTACAACTTTTCTATTTACAACAATTAAAAACGAACAGGCAATTAAAACATATTACTTACAGCAGCTTGTTGTTGATGATGCTGTTGATCTTGAGGATCATCGTTAACATTTCCTATTAAATCATTTTGATAAATTTCATGTGGCTTCAATTTTCTCCGTCGCTTGTATTTGCGTGGCCCGACTTGCGGCTGGCGGCGCATTGCAGTATTTAAATCACAATGATGAATCAGATGAACAATAAGGTCTTGTGACGTGCTAAACATATCCGAACATACTGTGCAGCAAAATGGAGTAAGAGTATGGCTGTAATATAAATAGTTATTTTAGACCATTTCTAATGTGTAATTTGTTTTCGGAAAACATATAAAACAAACAGCATACATGTATTGTAGTAATATCCAGATTTATAAAAATCCAGCAAACGAATTGCATATTTGAAGAGGAAAAAAAATCGTGTACGTGATCGCCACCCCATGTATCATATACTGGAAGTCCTACGTTTTGTTACATATTGCATAAAATAAAAGTTGAACCTTTTAGTTTTGACTGTTATCTTTTAAGTCGTCTATTAAATTCAATTAGCACAATAGTGTTCAGGGTAAATTAAACAACATTAGTCTAACCCATTAATCTCCCGGTCCCCATATTTGCCTACGGTGTGGACAGCTTGGCTGTCCGCTTTGCCGCGGCCTACGGTCGCTTCTGACTCACATTTTTGTCCACGGCGCGCACAGCTGCGCTGTCCGGTTTAGCATGGCGTACGACCCGTCTTGACTTTCTTTTCGGATAATTTCTAAAAGAGCAGTCTTCGCACGCCACACTGCCTTGATATTATGAATTTGACGCTGTGGCGCGGTCTGCTGCCGTTTTTGACTTCATTTTTCCCCACTACCGCTTTTGAGTTGCTTTTTCTTCGTGACCGCTTTGCGTAAAATTGAGGTACCTGGGTCTTACAATTGTTCCCCAAGTTTTATTTTTTCAACTTTCATGGGAACCGAGATATTTAATGTAGTACAATAGCTGTTATCAAGTAAATCGATCGCAAAGTTTACA
>WYDF02277818.1:0-17417 GCA_009867245.2 Adranes taylori | reverse complement strand
AACACTTTACTTGAAAATGGTTATATAACCGAAAGCTGTTTTACAATTTTAATTACTGAACTAAGAACATAAATTACATTTTTTATTTCTTGTTAATATCATTAATGATTGTTATATATCGTAGAAATTGTAATTACTAATAAGAAATATACAGTCGGACTTGTTGATTAAAGTCTGGCAAAGAATCGAAAATGAAGTGTTCGAAGATTTTGACAAAAAAATAATTATATTTACTTGTGTTAGAATATTAAAGTGAAAATAATTAGTTTCGTCAAAATCTAGGTCAGCTAAAATTTAGGTTTGCTAATTACTATTAATTTTCTAAAATAAATTAATAATTTAAGTTTGCTAAAATAATTAGAATAGAATATTGTTCATACAAAATCTGTTACAATTACTAATTACATGTGATTTTCGAAGTAAAATAATTTATTGTTATTTGTTTACCACACTTCTTCTTACTAGACTTATTTTATTACATTCTTAACCTATTTTAGAAAAGCAATTGTAATTATTCAATGCAAATGATGTACTTATTACAATTGACTTTCTAAAGACCATAATTTATTTCAATTATTTTAGTAACTTAAGTATTATAATATTATACTAAGTATTTCAATTATTTAAGTATTATAGCAAACATATTTTATGTTAGACTTTTTAGATTATTAACTTATTTTCGTAAATCAACTGTAATTATTATTAAAGAGGTTGCTAAATTAATTAGAATATATAATTTTCTTCAGAAATTCAATTGAAATTACTAATTACAATTGTTAGTATTTAAAATTGGTAATTACAGTTGACGTTTTAAAGTTATTTATTCTAACTATTTTAGGTAACTCAGTTTTAATGATTAATTAAAATTGGTTTTCTAAAAAAAGTTAAGAATTTAATTAAATATGTCTAATATGAAATATGTTTTTTATAATATTTAAAATATATTATTGACCTTAGAAAATCGATTATAATTAGTTATTACAATTGATAATAATGACAATTTCTAATTGCAATTGATTTAAGGTCAATATTTATTCTAATTATTTTAGCAATCACAATTGTATTTACTAATTACAATAGATTTTCTAAAATAAGTTAATAATCTAATAAGTCTAATATAAAATATGTTTGCTATAATAATGAGAATAAATTATTGACCTTAGCAAATTACAATTACTAATTACAATTGATTTGTTAAAATAAGTTAATAATCTAATAGGATAAGTCTAATATACAATTCTAAAATAATTTAGAATACTACAAACAGGTTTATTAAAACAATTAGAATACACCATTTTCCTTACAAATTCAATTGAAATTAGTAACTACAATTGATTGTAATTAGAATTGCTAATTACAGTTGATTTTGTAAGGTAATTTATTCTAATTATTTTAGCAAACTCAATTTTAATTACTAAAACAATTTTCTAAAATAATTTAATAATCTAATATAAAATATGTTGGCTAAATATTACAATTTATTTTCTAAAATTAGTTAATCTAATAAAATAAGACTAATATAAAATATGTTTGCTATAATAATTACAACTGATTTTCTAAAATAAGTTATTAAGCTACGTTTAATATAAAACACGTTTACTAACATATATAGAATGCATAATTTTCTTTAGAAATTCTACTGATTATTAGTAATTACAATTGATAGTAATTAAAATTGCTAATTAAAGCTGTTTTTATATAATTAACCTTTTCTACAGTAATTTATTTTAATTATTTTAGAAAACTCAATTTGAATCATTACCTAATTACAATAGATTTTCTAAAATATGTTAAGAATCTAATAAGATAAGTCTAATATAAAATATGTTTGCTAAAATAATTAGAACAAATAATTTTCCTTAGGAAACCAACTGTAATTAGTAATTACATTTGACACTAATGAGAACTACTAATTACAATTGTTTTCTAAAGACAATATTTATTCTAATTATTTTAGCAAGCTCAATTGTAATTACTAATTGCAATAAATGTTCTAAAATAAGTTAAGAGACTAATAAGTCTAGTATAAATATGTTTGCTCTATTAATTCGAATAAGAAAATATCATTGTAGTTAGAAATTGCAGGTAGTAGCAATTGTAATTACAAAATTATAACTGATTCTTTAAAGTAATTTAGGATGCAAAACGAAAGCTTAATATAAAATAAGTTTACTAAAATAATACTTCATCCTATGTTGAAAATTTTTCAAAACCTCTTTGGTAGTTTTGTTCGGAATATTCATGTCTTTGGATAACAATAAAATCAGCAACATCTCGTTTGTTCATGGTGCAATGATAAAATGTTGTAAAAAATGATATTGATTGGAAGCACTTGTTTTTGCAGTGTGCATTTAGCAACCTTTTATTTTTCAAACGTCTAGTTTCTATATTCTGCATTTTAGGGTCCTTTAGAGCTTTATTGACTTTTAAACAATAGATTATGGTAATTTCTTCAATGGCCACTAGATCCTGGGTTCCCGATGATTGATCACTGTTTCTTACAATTTGCGTCGTCTAAAGCCTTACGCAAATATTTTCTCTAGTAGACTTTTGTTTCGACGACAATTTCGGTTTTAAACTATGTACAATGAGATTTTTATGCCATCACAATCTGATACCTTTGGCACAAGCTACATATAATTTTTTTATACAATTTTTGTAGAAATTTTACTTTAAAAATTGTGCCAATCTTTTTCCAACCATATAGGTACATGTGATTTAAAGTTGCGACTGATACAAAACTAGGAAGACATTGATTCACAGTCTTTTATTAGAAGTTAGCTTAAATTTAATGTTGTTCAAATGTTTGGAAGCCTCTTAACAACATAAGATACTATTTTAAATGCATTGCACATAATTTATTTATTTACGCCTTCGCATTACTAAAGTTTATAGTAATATATTAAAACTAATATAATTTTATGTTACAATCGCCATCATTAATATACATGAGTGAGTCAACAGGTTAACATAATTTCAATAACAGCAAATAAAAATCTCATTTTATGCCAAAAATAAATGACTATTCAAGAAATGACCCTCAAGACGAGATTAATAACACCAAATAAATAACAACAATCACAACACTGTCCAACCTAATCTGTCCCAACGGATTATATAAGGAATTGAGAATTCTGAAAACAGGTAGGTACGTAATTAATAAATAAATTGAACAACAGGAGAGAGCAATTCCTGCCTTTAGGAATACCTAAATGAACATATATGTTCTCAAATAGGTAATTAACAGTTTTTCAGCCTAGGGTTCTCCCAGTTAAGAAGCTACGAAACCAATTAATTAACCCAGGATGAAAACGTATCCTTCAAGTTTGCTTAGTAATAAATCGTGATTGACTTTGTCAAATGCCTTGGAGAAAACGATATATATAGTATCCAATGTAGTTATTGCGGTGTATATAATGTTAATATTCATAAAATCTTGTTTGTATGATTCGATACTTTTAGTTTAAAATTTAATCAATCTTCATCAAGCAGAATCATTTTTAATATGGTCAGATTAAATCTAGTATTCAAACTTCAAAGGTATGAAAATTAATTTGGACCCCATAATTAATTATTTATAAAATATCTAGAACAATTTTAACATTTTTTTGTCGTTTTCTGTAGGTGACGCTTTATATGTTAAGCGAGTACTGCAAAAGTGAGGTAATGTTTACGCGCGTGCATAAGTCTTATAATAATTGAAAGCTGGCATAATTCAGAATGTGCCTTACATTCGCAATTACAGGACTGAAACGTGTCCATGAATATCATTTGGAATTGATATAATCGTAATAAATGCACGGACTTTGATATAAACTGTTCATCATTTAGTTTTTCAATTTTTTTTTTGTGTTATAGCTTAATGTTTTTTGTCTTTCCAGTATTTAGCAATAAATTTGTTTTGGGAATAATTATATATATATATATATATATATATATATACATGTACTTTTGAAAAACAGTATAAACTATGGTAGATGTCGTAACATTTTTACATTAACACGAGTATATACAAATTTTACCTAACCCAACCAATAGAACGGAAATACAGGATACAGCAGTTTTATAAATACAGGATCCAGCATATTTTATTATAGTTTTCAAATAGACATTTACGAATTGCTTATAAATCATGTATATATTTAAAAAAACTTATTGGCGTCAGAAACAAGAATTTGTTTTTACAAAAATTTGTGGACGGGTCCCCTACCTCTGCTCTCACTTACTCAAAAGTTTTAATGCGTACTGTTATTCAATTTAATTTTCTTACATAATAAATTCAATAAGCTTAATTGGGTAACATTCGACTAGCATAGAATTGCAAAACTGTAGCCAAGTGGCAACAGAATACTATCGAAGTTTTTGAATTTTGTTGTTGTTGTTGTTACTTGACAATATTAAAGTAGTAAACATAACGTATATTCAAACATTTATTTAAATGTCATTTTAAAATACATGTTCCTGCAACTGGACACACAAACTGAATTAGGTACTTACTTTGTTCAGTTCAGATATTTCATGCTCAGAAACCACAATTTTCGTAAGGACAATTGAAGACAGTTACTAAACAAGAAATCAGCAAGCTTCCAGAACAATACAAAGTTTTTGTGTGTGACACACAAAAATGAATAGAGAGGTATATCTTTAAAATTAAAATAGCCAGTAAATAAATAACTAGTTGGGTATATATTATTTTGTGGTCGAATAGAATGCGTAACTAGGCAAGAGACAAATTGACGTCTTTCGGGTCATTCGTAATAAACAAGGGGCGGATGCCACCTCAGCTACGGACGTCAATGTGCCAACTCTACTTCTCATTCTAGTAATATAGCTGTTCCATAATATAATACAAATTCCAAAAATATAAAGGGATAGTGTTAAAATTTATCATACAAAAAATAAGATCGGTCTAAACAAGAATAGCCTATGTAGGACATTGTTCTTTTTGACCGTTGTGTTTTGGCATGTAATCCAGGTTGTCATAATCCACATTATGCGAGGGCTTTTTTATTTGTCTCGACGCTGTATTTTTTCTTTGGTGGTCTAAAATTTTTGCTTGATGACGATGGTTTACTAATTTTTTTTCTGTAAACAACTTTATCTGCTTTCATCAATGCTTTTATGGCAGACAACTTGTCATCGAGAAACTCTAGCTATTTATTTGGCCTCGCATTATTTTTTTTGCAATCTTTTCGATATGAAGCGTCCATTTTCTAGATTTTATATAAATTCTATATATCGCAAACATTTGATCCGAAAGATCTACACCACCCATTAACTTGTTGTATAATGCTACAATTTCCGGACGATTTTTCTTATCCCATCTTTGAACTTTGTCTTCTTTGCCAATTCCTACAAAATTGGACGTAAAAACAACAGATCTATTGTCCACCTACTGCACTAAAGAAATGTTCAAAATCTGGAGCAGAATTTCCACAACTTTCTCTTTATCAAAAATACTGTTGACTTTCCTCTTTCCTAAAAAATTTAAAACTAATTTCAAATATAATATAAAATAACCGTCAATAAAGAAAATACTGTAATAATTTCAAATAGTGAATTTTATTTTACAAAAATAATATTTTACTCTGATTTGTACATGATCCAACTTTATCTGCTTTCATCAATGCTTCTATGGCAGATAACTTGTCATCGAGAAAATCTAGCTATTTATTTGGCCTCACATTATTTTTTTTGTAATCTTTCCGATATGAAGCGTCCATTTTCTAGATTTTATATAAATTCTATATATCGCAAACATTTGATCCAAAAGATCTACACCACCCATTGACTTGTTGTGTAATGCTACAATTTCCGGACGATTTTTCTTATCCCATCATTGAACTTTGTCTTCTTTGCCAATTCCTACAAAATTGGACGTAAAAAGAACAACAGATCTATTGTCCACCCACTGCACTAAAGAAATATTATCTTCACTTACAATTTCCTTTGAAAACCTCTTCCTTTTTTCAATGCATTACTCTCTGTGATTATCGATTTATTCTAATTGTACCTGCCGCAAGAATATGCTTTTTCTTTCGAATATGCAACAAATGGTAAGAGTAGAAATAATTGTCATAGAACAATTTATGATTTTTACTTCAATTATCTTCGATAAGCACAAAACTACTGCAGCTCCGAGTCCAAACTTTTTAAAATTTCTTTAAATAGTTCTGTTTTTGTTCATAGGTATTTTATGAAGTCATATGCACATTCACTTTGATCACACAAAAGGAATATTTTCATCCCCCATGGACTTGGTTTGCCTTTAATGTATGGCATTATGCTTAAGTTAGTTCTAAAAGGCACAATTTGCTCATCTAGGCTAAGAAATTCCTCGAGATTTAGTTCTAAACATCGTTTTCGGATTGCTTTAAAGATTGGTCAAACTTTGAACAACTTCTCTTCACCATCGTTTGGTTTGTGTAAATTATTTACAACATGTAAATTTGTACGCAATTAAAAAATCTGTCCCGCCGCATATAATCTGTAAATAGACGAATGTCTAGCTGACTCTTCCAAAACATTCTTACGCGAAGAAATTTCATTCAAGCAATTGCTATGTGAAGACCAAATAGTGTTTTCAATTCATCCGTATCAGTATACTTAAAATTTGCTTTGTTGCTTTGCAAAGTATACAGATTTGTGCATTCTGCCATAAAAGTAAATATTTCATTTGTAATGTAACGTTTAAAATATGATAGTGAACTGCCAACACTATCAATATTTTCATCTGATACCTCTGATATTTTAACAGGCTCAAATTGTATTTCGGCCAGTTGTATGGATGTTCTATGCCATTTAATTTAATTTTTTCTGTAAGATAGTCAAAATTGTCATTATCAACTTTAGTTTTCTAAGCATCTGAATCTAAATCAGGCAAAGTATCAAGATGGTTTTCTTGGTTAGCTGTAAAAGTTTGATTCCCAATTCTGGGCAGTACAGTAGGATTTTTTACAATGAACTCGTCAAAATCATTTTCCTCATCTGATGAGAGCTCTACATCAGAAAATTCACCCCGCTCCAAAATCTGGAGCAGAATTTCCACAACTTTCTCTTTATCAAAAATACTGTTGACTTTCTTCTTTCATAAACAATTTAAAACTAATTTTAAATATAATATAAAATAACCGCCAATAAAGAAAATACTGTAATAATTTCAAATAGTGAATTTTATTTTACAAAAATAAGATTTTACTCCGATTTGTACATGATCCTGTACAATAATTTGGAGTAGAAGAAAGTAAATTAGACAAATATTAGGCCCAACAACAATATATATGTTACATTATATCTCTAAATATGAGTTATTAAAATTTTGTTACAATTTTTAATACTTTTGAAGTTATAAAGGTTTAATATATGACTTACCGGAAGTGCTCGACATTGTTGTTTATTATAAAAATCATTAATGTCAGCAGGGAATCTATTACATCAAATTATTAAAAATTTTGAATAAAATTGACTAGAATATTACGTATATATTTGTGTACAAGGGGTCTGAAAGGGTTAATTAAAATATAGTTGAACAATGAACCTATGATAGTATTACTTTAAGCCGTAAATAACTATTTATTATTAATCAGATAAGATCATCATTTTGGAAACTACGTTTTTGATTACATGAAACATCCAATTAGCTTAAAAAAGACAGTCACGGTGGATGGACCATTTCTATCTCAAAAAGAGATGGAGTACCCTCGCTTCAGTAAGATCATTGTCTAGTGATCAAAAAGTACTGCATCACGCTGCCTTGTATAAGCTAATTTGAAAATACTTTAGATTATTTAATATGTAACAATTACAGAGTTCTATCAACGTAGATCGCAATTAGACGAAATGACATCTTAAGCGAGATAAACCATTATATGGTGTTTCCATTATATACCCTTTCAACAATTGAGATGGGTCGTAAAGAACTTTAACCATCAAAGTCTCTTTTTATTAACCGCTGATTTATATCTAGTATTAGCTTTACATACGCTAAATGGAAGAATTGAATAATGAAAATATGATATTCAATTCTTCCATTTAGAGTGTGTAAAGCTAATACTAGAGATGAATCAGGAGTTAATAAAAAGAGGCTTTGCTTGTTAAAGATCTTTACAACCCATCTCGATTGTTAAGATGGTTAGCACCTTCTAATTGTTTATCTCGATTTTCAGATTAGCTTAAACAAGCCAGCATGGTGCAGTCCTCATCGTCGTTAGACAATGATGTTACTGAAACAGCTGGTACTATGTTTGACATGGTCCATCTACCTTGCCTGGCCTTTTTACGCTAATTGGGTGTTTCATCTAATCAAAAGGTAGTTTTCGAAATGATTAAGTTATCTAATGAATAATATTTAGTTGTTAAGAATTGCCTTCGGCATATTTTTATATTTCCGAGATTGTTAAATTTACGGAAAATGCTATTGTTAGCATAGAGTTGGCTACATCGCCTTAATTTTTTTAATTGAAACATTAAAATAAATATTAAGAATTGGATCACTTTAACTCTACAGTTAGACCGTGTAGTTAGACTCTAGAGTTAGACTTTTTTGTAGAATTAACTACTCACTACATCGACTTCAAGAAATAACTAAATGACCCATAAAGAATTCCATAAACAATTAAATCTTTATATTAGTTTATGGATGCAAACGTCCTGTACTTCAAATTATTTTAACTGTAATATATATTGTTTCGCTATATGGCAGGTGTGGCCAAAGTTTTATCCCTTAGGGGCGACTTGTTCTGTAAAATATAGCCTGCGGGCGACTATGAATGTGGGCAAACAATTTTAGGACTTTTCATAATTTTCAAAGATATTTTAATAAATAATTAACAAGAATTTCAATTAAAAAAATATCGCAAATAAAGAAAACTTATTTTTATATTTTTTTATTTCATGAAGCAAGACGAAACCTGACATTGCATAAGGGCAGCAAGTTTTTCAAAATTTGGCTCATATGAACTTAAAGCAATTCCAAATGTTGATCTGTTAATTGCGATCGGTGTTTTATTCTGATCGCATTCATAAATGAAAATGCGGAATCACACAAATATGTTGATCCCAAGAAGGCGTTGAAACGTGCAACAATTGTCCAAATATTTGGATATTTAACTTCTCTTATCAGTTTCCAAAAATTACAATCTGTAACTAATGACTTAAGATTTACGTCACATTTAATATTTATTATTTCTTCTTCCAAACCTGCTAAATTTGTAGTGCGAAGAAAGTTGTTTAGTTTCTGAGCTACACTTTCAACATCGATGTTGTCATTAAAAGGGCAAGACAAAAAACTGGTAATAGCTTCAAGTTTCTTAATGTTAGAAATCTTCATTCAAATTCTTTTAGCAGCAGTGCAATAATATCGGCATATTTATTGTAAGTAAGATTCTTTTTATTTTTAGACTCATCAGTCAGATTTTGAAAATGCTTTAAATCATGACATTTTAATTGCATTGCAAGCATATTTAGTTTTTCTTTAAATGACTTCCAAATGCTAATCATATCTATTATGTTTTACCTTTACCCTGTAGTTGCAGATTTAATTGGTCTAATTTCTCATTAACATCGGAGAAAAAAGCAAGGTCAAGAAGCAATTCTTGATCATTTAATTGTGAATATGAATCACCTTTAGTTTGTAAATACATGCATATTTGTGGTAGAAGTTCTCTAAATCTCGTTAAAAATGTAGCACGACTTAAACATCTTACGTCAGTATGGATTAACAGTTCACTGTGTTCATCGCCGCATTCTTTTAGCAAAGTGCGAAACTGACGACGTCACAAACTTTTAGATTTTATGGAATTTACTATTTTAAATGCAACATCCATAACATGATCGAAATTCAATACTTTTGAACATAGCACTTGAGTATGTATAATACAATGATAACCCATAAAATTTCGAATGTCATCATCACATTTACACAGAGCAACGAAGCCAGTTTTATTACCGATCATTGCCTGAGCCCCATAATTGCAAATAGGAAAATTTGTACGTGCAACATAATTTTTAAATAAATCGAAGATATCCTGACCTCTTGTGCGTCCTTGTGACCTCTTATGATAGATGCCATTATTTCCGATTTATTTTTAAAATTTGGAACAACACTTCTCCAGCTTTAATAAAAGCCTCTTTCCATACTTCCCCACCTTAAAACGATTTATTATGTTTAATTAAAATATCAGCAACTTTGAATGAGGCAATCATAGCAGTTTTAGAGTTCGTGTGGTATTTGAAAAAACTATTTTCTTGTGCACTTAATTGTGCCTTCAGTTGTTAAATTTTGGCCTTTCTTAATGCAGTACCACGTGGATAATCTTCTTCATAGTTTTTATGAACTGTTAGAAAATATCTTTCAACGTTTGCTTTCTTAGGCAAAGCTACTGTTGCATTGCAAATAAAACACACACATTTATCTTTCAGCATAGTACAGAAATAATCTTCTTTCCATTCACTGTGAAAATGATAAGTTTTTATTTTTTTCCGGCCTGTACTTGGTTTATTCATTTTAGGATAATAGGGTTAATATTAATAACATTTAAAACAATAATTAATAACTAATATACCTGGTACTGTTCGGTGTATGAATAAATTAAAAAACTAAAATTGCAAGTAAATAATGTAGTGGCATCTGTGAGTCATGTTGCAAACTCGAAACAATATTCCAAAACTTTCTACTGCAATATAGTTTTTAAAATTTATTTAGTGCTGTAAATTGCTACTAGATAGCAATTCAATGCAGTTTTTCTTTACATTAAGTGCAACCAATTGCTTCTAGATGGCAACAGCTATAACATTTGATATTTATATATGCGCATGCATTACGACCACAATTAATTTAAAAGTTAACATTCATTTGCATTGTTCATCGGAATAAATACAAACAGTATTGCACAGACAGTCTATTATTGTAAGAAAAAAATATCGTATTAAGATTTTCAATCATTAATTTAAGTGAAATCAAATTGTTCAACTTTAGCTCCGCGGGCTACTCTCAAAGCTTTTGCGGTCAACATGTTGGCCACCCCTGCTATATGGTATTTTAACACAAGTGTTACATGTAAATATGAAGTAATTTTTAAGCATTTATAAAAAATATTAGCTATCATAAAACATATTATAATTGAATAACTCAATTTTAATTAATAGGCCACCCTACTGGTGACAAAACCCGTATCGTTGGTGGAGAAGATGCAGTACTGGGGCAAGTTCCATACATTGTATCATTGCGTTCAAACAATCGTCATTTTTGCGGAGGTTCCATAATCAGCGAGCGCTATATTGTCACTGCAGCACATTGTGATGTTGGGTATGATTTTTATTTTTAATTGTGAACTTTATATCACAATAAAATAACTCAATTTTCTAGAATTTTTTTAGGTTCGTTTTGTGCCCACAGTACATATTTATAATACACACATATTCATAGATATCTTTTCTGAAATAAATACGAGGGTGGTTTGACGGAAATCTAACCTGAGTAAGAAAACGCACGATTTGTGTTTTTTTTATAATTAAATTTTTAACACAGTCCTTTTTTAAGGAAATACACTTTTCAAGACGACTTTCCAACTTCTTCATCCCTTTCGCAAAGTAATGTTGCTCGAGCTTTTGAAAATAGTGGGAAGTTTCGGACAATACTTCATCGTTTGTTGCAAAACAGCGTCATCCAAGCCATTTTTATTTTTTTGGAAACAGAAAGAAGTCGCAAGGGGCTAGATCTGGTGAATACGCTTGGTAGTCGATAAATTCGTAGCCTAATTGGTACAATTTTGCCTGCACGATGGCCGCTCTGTGAGCGAGTGCGTTGTCATGATGACAGAGAACTTTTGCGAGTCAAACTAAGGCGTTTTTCTTTAATTTATTTAAGTCGACACGGTCTAATAATGCTCTGTAGTAATCGCTAATTATTGTTTTAGGCTTTGCCAAGTAATCAATAAGAATAATGCCTTTCGAATCCCAAAAAGCAGTCGCCATCACCTTACCGGCTAGTTCGGCTTTGATTTCCGCATTGTTTTTCTCTTTTTTGTGAAGGAACGTAATCACTAAACGGTATTTGACTTTTTCCATTTTTCACAAAACACAAAAGTGTGCTTGCTTGCGACAACAGTCAAAACCAAACTAATTGTTCTTTTTCCTTCAAATTTTGACAGACGTCATGTGTTGGATGGTAGATGTTAAAACCAACTCAGCGTTCGTTGTCACGTAACGCCATCTATCGAAGGCTAGATTTATGACAAAGCACCCTCATATTTATACGTGTATTATTGTAATACAAACCAATTTTTTGCTACTTCTCCCAAAGTTGTTAAACATTTGAAGATTTCTTTTTAGGAATACAGATTACTCTTTTTTTATTTTATCACAAGCAATATGTATTTTTGAATACACAAACAGCTACTCAATCTCCTTCTTGACGTCAAAACAAAAATAAATAAGGCACTTTGGACAAAGTAGCAGACAGGAATAGATAGCGATGGAATTTTACGATTGTAAAAGCAGATTATTTAAACAAAAATGTAAATCAACACTCTTTAACATTTCGCGATGGAGTTTTTTACAGGATCATTCTATAGTTCTTCACAATATCATTGGTTCAATAAATTTAGTTTGTTTGCTGTTCTCTGACGAATGTACAATTTATAGTTAGTCAAAATCGGTTGAGGTGAAAGCAAACGCCAATGGCGTGCGGCGCAAACTTATAAGCCAAGGTCGTTATGCTGCTGATTTTGAAATTTACGCATCCTTAGGCATTAGTAAGGCAATCATACTCCCAAATTTGCATGAATAGTTAGCCCTAAAATTTCATATGCACGTTAGATTCTTTACAATTTAACGATCACTCAAAAATGATTCATGGTATAAAAATAGGAATCGATAGGTATATAAAAATACAATAACGACGCTAAAAAACTAGTTGCAACATTGCCACGTGACGAATCTTAGATTTATGCGTATAAACCCAAAACTAAACTTGAATGGGTTTTCTATAATGAGTTTATTACAACCAAAATCGTTCGCGCTCAGAGGATATCGAAACAGATAGTTGTCACTCTTGTTTAGATAAACTGGACATTTCGCAATCCTGGTGTCAGATTAGAGTGGCGGAAGACTTCCTTTCGAATGATTCACAACCGTTTCAGATAAAATGTTCAACTGAGAGGTAATCTGTCGTATAATCTGCCTTCATAATTTGTCCTTATTTTCATATGTGAAACACAAATAATTAATTTTCAACGGCAGTAGATGGGATTGATGTTGATGTTTAAAACCCACGTTTCGGAGATATTTCATAACTGAACATGTTGTTATTAGCCTCTCGCAATAGATAAAAGGCAACCACCGTGTTATTTAATCTAAATTATTTTTCCGAGCGTAGAAAATTTCGCACTAGAAAATTTAGTTACTAGCTTGCGCAATCTCATAATTTTTACTTCACTTGAACATTTAGAAAATATATTGAAATCTACTATAGTATGATTTACTAAACTTGAGGAATTCTCATAACTGTGGTCGAATTGGTAAAATATGGAGACGAAGGAAAACTTGACAAAATGTGTTTCTATATAAAGGTGATGTGTTCTTGATAAAAATAATAATCGATATCCACAAGTTTAGCTCAGTGTAAAAAAGCATATATTTAAACAGCTGTTCCTATTGTAATAAATTATTCAATAAGTAAATTATTCAATTACATAATTTATAATATAAAAAATAATACAAGACCAATACGTACTAGGTAGGTGATTTTCAATTAGGTAGGTAAATTAAATCACTCATTGTATCACTTTCTTACAAGCACTTAATATGACACATTGAACAGATATAAATTGTTGATTAGATGCACTGCTATTGTATAATGACATATTTAGAGACATGTTACTGTATGAACGAAAAATTTTCAGGATCTTTCCAGTACCAGTTAAAACCGGCTTAGTGCGCGCATGCTAAGTCGTGAGCGGCAGATCTACAAAGTGGGCGATAGTTTTGTAGGTGGTTGGGCTCCACCAGAGTTACTATCTTATGTTATGTTTGAATTGCAGAGTTATGTTTGAATTCGTACTAATTGGTAAAATGTAATAGCATCTGCCTCTAGTTTTTAAAAATGAACTTGAAAATAGTTAAAAACTCAAACATTTTATACAAGTATGTTTTTTTTTTGTAATGTAGATTGCTGTAGTTTTAATTGATGTTTACGTTATTAACAAATTTGGCTTTTTTTGAGGTTTTTCTGTTCGATTACAAATGGAAAACTCGAAGGTGTCCTTTATTATCTAGCAATGTTGCCACATAATCGGTTTTCCCCCGGAAAATCCGATTTTCGAATAGTGATGCGGTAATTGGTATAGTTGTCCGGTTTCCTTTAAAATTGCAAATTCTCAAAAAAAAGTGGAGAAACTCTTATTTAAATTTATAAAGCAAAGCAGTAAATGTAAAAGCAGAATTATTAGTTCATAATAATATATTAGTTTTACTGATTTTTTCGATAAAATGATAAAAAATAAAAAGATTTTGGAAGCAGCGAGGAGTATTAAAAAATACATTTGTTAGGCAATAAATAAAGCATGAGCCTTATGTAATAATATCACAGAACATTATAATATCAATATGACATAATAATATCACAGGACATAATAATAAAACATTATTAGTATGTTCTGTGATATTATTATGAAATATTCACGTTATTATTTGTATTTTTTGTCAGAAGTTAATTTTTTTCCAACTTTCTATATTTTATATAACTAATAAACATTGTACGAACAAATTTTTTTGTGTCCGGGTCTCTATTACTGGCTATTGCCTATTATCTAGCCAAACCAAAAGTATAAACATATGTATTTCTATATAAAAAAAAATCACGAGTGAACACTATAATTATTTTTGAGGAACGTCACGGTAATGGTCAAGAATGTCAAGACACTGAGAGTTTTGGGTGAGATTTTTCTTGACCGAACATGTGTGAATTGGTGCATTGTCTAGATAAAAAATTTTTTTTTTCGTCAAATGCAGCAGTTTTTCTTATTTCGTTGCTGTTACATGTTTGAATAATACTGGCCGTGGATTGTTTCTCTCTTCTAAAAATAATCAATGAAAATTATTCCAAATGCATACCAAAAAAAACTGACGTTATGACATTGCTTGCAAATGGAACTGTTTCCATCTTCTTTGGATTCTCCCCGTTTAGTCCATTGTCTTGACTGTTCCTTCTTTTCAGGCGTGAAGTGATGAGTCCATATTTCGTCCATGGTTATAAATTGCCATTGTAAGTAATCGCGGCACCCATTCTGCGCACAGCTTTCTCATGTTCAAATTTTCAGTCAATATGGATTTTCAGCACTTTTTGAAATGCCTACAATGTCTGATAGCTCGCGGACTTTTAATGGATGTTATCTAATAGCATTTTGTGGATTTTATTCACAATTCCTGGAGTAACTATTACTGGATTTTCTTTACCACTCCTCATTTGGTCGACCACTTCGATGTTCGCGTCGTGACAGCTCATACGACCTCGCTGCATCTCTGCCATCCAATATTTTACTACAAACCACAGCCGTTCTGTTCAAACAACAACCACCATCTATAATTCAGGTTGGGTACTTCTGGGATTATCCTCGTATATAAACTACAATGACTGTAAAAAAGGTCTTTTTAATCCAGGAATTTTTGAGAGTAATTTGCTTATTTGAATAGAAATTAAGGAAACTATTGAAAACTTCTTAATATAAAACAACAACGATATTGGAAACATATAAAAATATATTTAGGTCAATTACAATTTGTGGTTATAGTAAATTACTCGAAGGTATCTGTTTTTAAGAAAATGTACGATTCCATTAGTAATTCAGCTACAAATATAACATTATTAATTAACTATTAAGAAAATTATCTTTGGCTTTTACGGTCACAAACTCGGACACAAAACTTATACGTATATAGTTCGGAATGACCGGTAAAAAATAATTATATTAATTTTTTTTTCTATTATTTGTTAACTGATAACTTGTTAACTGGTAGTACATTTAGACAAAAAAAAAATTAATAATATTGTATAGTAAAATGAATTTTGGGTGTAACAAATTATTTTTAACTTTCTAGTTATCCAATATCTTCCCTACGCGCCGTAGCTGGTACTTTAACTCAAAACAGCGGTGGGGATGCTTACGAAATTGAAAGCATTACACAACATCCGGGATGGAATTCGGGAACTCTACAAAATGATGTGGCAGTATTCAGAACGAAGCAACCGATCAAATTCAGTTCTAACGTACAAGCGATAAAAATCGCTTCGTCAGATATTGGTGATAATCAACCTGTATTTGCCGCCGGATGGGGTTTAACTAGTTATCCAGGTTCTATACCAAACAATTTACAATGGATCAATTTGAAAACAATATCCAAGTAAATATTTTATATATATATATATATATATATATATACTTATAAATCTGGAATATCATTTATTCTAAAAAATTAAATAATTATTAAGGTTTATGGTAAGGGTGGACTATATAAATTTGCATCCATATTTGCATAGACACATAAATCTTATTCCTGCCATTGTATCTACAATTTTTTGTCCACGTATCTTGTAGTATACATTTTCAAAGTTTTCTGTGGTGATATATAACTTAGCATCGTCCGATTTTCTAATACAGAAAAGAACATTATGCATTATGCTTAATAGTCCTTATTGCGACACATGAAGGTCAGATTTTCAATGAAAGATCACGTATATATTTTATTAATTGAAATTTGTTACAGTTTTAAATGATCATTTTTTAATTCGTTTGGACCTACCCCTCTACCACCTTTTTAATTCTTTTATAACTGCTGAAGAGAACAGAACTTAGTACAGGATATATTCATAATTTTGCATATTTGATATTTTCATTTTTGCCATTCTCTTTTAAAGTGGAAAACGTATAAGTCTATTCACGTCACATACGAAGAACTAATATTAAAAATTACTTATTTTATGTATTAAAAATTGTAGAGAAGAATGCAAACGTTATCATTCCGGTTATTTGTGGGACAGTCAAATTTGCACATTGACGCGTCAAGGTGAAGGTGTTTGCTCTGGAGACTCTGGTGGTCCTCTAGTTGCGAATAACGAATTGGTTGGCGTTACATCGGCTGCTTATTTGTGTGCACTTGGTAAACCAGATTTCTTTACCAGAGTCTACTCCTTCAATGACTGGATAAATCAACAAATTAGAACATAAGGATTGTCTTGTCATTTTTTTCTAACTGATTACCGTTTTTTTTAAATAAAATTGCAAAACAATATTTTTTAAAATTTTCTTACTCATTTAATGTATTCACCTTAAAAACTGCTTTCTCTACATTAAGTTTGGTAGTCTTCATTAATTGGAAGAAAATTGTAGAAACAGATTGCGACAATCAGATATAATTTAGGA
>WYDF02277807.1:0-17418 GCA_009867245.2 Adranes taylori | reverse complement strand
GTTTAGGTTCTTGCCTCGAAACTAGTCGCGAAAAGCAACATAATAGTGAATCCGGTAGGTTAATTTATCATTAATTTATATATATATATATATATATATATATATATATATATATTTGTTCACCTAATATAAACATAGGTATTATGCATACCTATAACACATAAATGTAGACTTTGATATTTTTAGCGCTCTGCGTCTAGATATCGTTAAGTTGATTGTAGAAATAATGAGAGTGCTAGGCTAGGGGTTGAAACAACGCGAATTTGGAACCCGATGGCATTTATCTTGCAAGAAAAGGGTTAAAGCTTAGGTGTTGGTCGGGTGATTATTCAACCAGTTACCTACCCCTCTTTTGTTTTCTCGCTTGTTTCTCGCGCGGGAAGCCGTTCAACAGCCCAAGTCCTCTTCTGCTACTAATGCTACCTAAACGAAGGAAAACTAATGCCATCGCACGCCATTTAAAGGTTTTAAGAACAAACATTGCCATCATAAAGTTTCCTAAATCAATTTATATTTAATTACGCTAAAATTATTATAGGAATTAATTGTATGCTACATTACAGACATGTGAAAAATTTTATACTTCTAATTATAAATTTTTAAATTCAACTACAAATTAATTTCGGACAATTCATTTATTTGTTGTAAATTATACTCTAGTGATTTAAGTTTTAAGTTAGAACTCCCAAACCACCTAATGATGTGCCTCAGATCTTTTTTTCTAGCCTGGTAACAGATATTTTGATTTTTTGAGACACGACAGGACAGCTCGCTAGTGAGAGTGTGATTAAGCCCAAAGTAATGAGAGGCGCCTGCTAAGATTATAAGAACGCTATAGGGGGTATTACAATTCCTGAATATTTAATGGAAAAATGGAAAGCCACTTAAAGAAAGTAGCATTTTACAAGGTTTGCTAATATCATCAGCTCAATGGAATATAATAGATGACGACTTAATAAACCTCAAAATGCTAAAAAAACAGGAAGATTATTGGTCTCTCTGAATAAACTGCTCTTGTAGTAACGGATATACCCAGGAAAGGTATAGAACACATTTCTCAATAAAGAAACTAGAAGTAACAGATAACTGACTAACCAGTAAGCAATTAAAAATAGCTCCAGCAAAATCTAAGCTGCCCTTCGTAAGAAACCACAAGATGTAGATGCATTAAGCTGCACATATATAATGCCCAGAGACTAAGCCTACTGAACAATAGCCTCTGCTTATAACACAGTGTCGAAGCAAGCTTTACAAGTAAACGGAATTGTAGTAGAGCAAACGGCGCAAAAATATCCATTGGAAAGGCCGAAATATTTGTATAAAAATCATGACAAAAGGAATCGAGAATATCTGACTGGGATATACTAGATGACGACATTGACAAGACTGACCAACACAATATGACTATCATTAACTTTAACTGGAACTATGACTATGATAATTACTATGACTGGGCGGTGGACAAATTCGAGTTACCAAAGAATATGAGCAGTGCAATTACTACTAAATCCAATTATTCACGGGGCTAGATATTTGCAGAGTACCTACATAGAATAGTAAGAGGAGATACGGTCTACACTGCAACAAGGCCAATGACAATGCGAAACATACAAAGCATATATACTGCGCAGTATGGACAAACAAAATTGTTATACTAAAGAATCTGACAAAGATATCACACAAGGAAAATTTAGTGAACTACTACTAGTCTCAGTAAGAAACTTTCCTACCGTAAGTGACTTTCTAGTGGCAGCGAAAAAAAGGAAACCGCTTCACGCTCACTCAAGGACAACAATGTAGACGAAAATACAAAAAAGATAGCATATGGGCAGTAATATCTCTCTCGTCCATTGAAACTAAAGCTAACGCGATTCCAGGGAGTCGATTGCCCCTCTAAGGGTAGAGGTTACTGAGTGATGACTTTTATTTGCCATGCGCCAGGGTGCTCCACACATTGATGCACTTATAACAATCTGGCATAAGACATGCGAAATGCATTTCTAAACCTCATAGAAGAAACTACATACGAATTTGAAATATCATTTATTCATTCTACATAAAGCTTCTGTAATTTTGCAACAGTTACTTGCACAGCAGCAGTTACTTGCAAGTCTTGGAACACTGGAACATGGGCTTTAGAACTTCGTATAGGAAATGGCATTTGTATGGACTGAGTTGGTTATAGAAATACCTAGGAAGCCGAAAATGTACGTGCCACTTATTCTGATGACACATATCTTGATACAGAAGACAGCTCCCAAGTTAAAGTGTGATTAAATGCGACGTATTGAAAGGCGCCTGCTAAGATCTTTAGAACGCTTCATATGATATAAAAAAAACGTTAGTATCTAACTGAAGTAATAAAAAATTACTTCCTGGTTAGATAATCAACGTAAAATCAGAGCCAAACAAAAATAATTAAGCTCACAAGTGGCACTATACAGAGTTCTTTAATATTGATAACTCACTGGACTGTAATTGATAACGACCTGTTAAAACTCAAATCTAAAAGAAAACAAAGATTATTTTGAACACACTATTGTAGTATTAACTGCAAAACCCATGGAGGAAATAAGTACATTGCTAACTAAAATACTAATGTATAAAGGGCTGACCGGTATACAATTAGAAAAAGCTCCGGAAAGAGGCCTAAGCTGTTCTTCTTACGAGAGGGCTAAGGCTGCAACCGCCAGAAAGTAAAATATAGAAAAAAATTTAATATGCTACACCAATTCGGACAGAAACCACAAGATGTAAAGGAATTAAGATGTACATGCAAAAGGTCCAGAGACTAAGCCTACTGAAAAAATGTCTGCTGATTACACAATGGCGAAGTATGCTCACATATAATTAGAAATAAAACAGGACAAAAGGTGCTAACATCTATTTGATTGCTCTAAAAAGGGTCAAAATATTTGGACAAAAGGCATCACAAAAATAAATCCAGTAGAATATGGATGAATAGATGACTGGGCCAATAACTATGACTATGACTAAAAAGATGATTGTGGCTATATGACAATGACTAACTGTGTCAGGTGACTACATAAATATGACAAAACTGCATGACTACATTGACTACATGATTACATTGATTACATTTACTACATGACTAAATGGGCTACATTGCCATGACTGCATGACTACATTGACATGACTACATTACATAACTTCATGACACATGACTATGTCAGACTAGGACACTATAACTAAGGCTGTCTATGACTAGAACTATGACTAGACAATAGTCATGACAGGGATATTAAGACCAATAGTCTTTCGACAAATTTCCATTACTAAAGAGTATGGGCAGTGCAATTACTACTAAACCCATTTCCTCAGGGGTCATAGAAATTTGCAGAGTACCTACATAAAATACTGAACAGAGGTACGATCCGGACTGCAGAAACGCCAATGACAATGCGACACATACAATTTGTTACTGCACAATTTAGTCAAGTGAAAGAATTGGATTTAAGAAAGAATAGTACAAAAATGTCACACTCGGAAAATTTTACGGGAATGCGAAAGCTACAAGCCGCAGACATTGAAATTAAAAATATTAATCCTTTTATAAGCTGCGCCAATTTCGTCGGAAACCACAAGACGTAAAGGCACAGAGACTAAGCCTACTGAGAATAACCACTGCTTATAACACAGTGTCGTAGCACGCTTTACAAATAATTAGAAACGTAGCAGGGGCAAAGGTTCATATATCTATTTCATTGTTGCAGAAAATGACAAAATAAAAGGCATCACAAAAAATAAGTAATAGAATATGGATTACTAAGACAATAACTTTGATTGGGATATAACAATAACTATGACCATGGCTAGAAAATATGACTTTAAATATATGACTATGACTATTTATGGCATATGACTACCTGACTATATGACATGAGTTCAAGGCTACATTGACTACATGACTAAATTCACTACATTAACATTACTACATATCTACATTGACATGAGTACATGACATATAACTATGACAGACTAGGACAATATAATTATTACTAAATCTATATATTGTTTAATAACTATTCCTGGGACAATAACACTAATGGGCATTGGACAAATTCAAGTTTTTTGTGGGTGTAGGCTGAGCAAGCTTATTGCAAGTGACCCATGCGACACTGGCAACTATCCGTTTACACATTTTCTCATGGCGGTCTCCGTTCAGGTATCATGTGTTATTCCCCCGTCGGATTCCAAGTTGTTTGTGGATTAAGGGTTTAAACCACCTGTCCCCGAGTCCGAATGGCTTTTGGGCCTCCTTCAATTTAGTTATTTGGAGTTACAGGCGCTGCAAGCGAATAGAGTGTGATCAGCGTCGTACTTTGTTTGTATGGTTCGCATTCCGGCGACTCCATCTTTTCAATACGGACTAGAAAAGAAGCAAAATACCAGTGATCAGTCAAGCTCTGGGCCATCTAGAAGTTTTGTTCGCCAGTGCTTCTTGAAATCCTAGGGTTTTCCGGTATTAGGATGTTTGTCCGTTTACCGCGTTCTGAAAATGTCCATTTATTCTGCCATTTGTTCTGTAAGTGTCTTGTATCTGGCGTTCACTTAAGCTGTCTTGAGTCTACAGCACTCCTTTCTTCCATAAACAAGGAGATCCATCGGAGGGTGCCCGAAATGACACATAGAGCATCGTTGGAGATTGGCTAATAGGCACCAGTTATTGCTAAAAGTCCGATTCGTTATGCTTTCTGCAGCAAACTCTTTCTCTTACCATCTTCCACTTCTTTTCACCATATTGTTGTAGTATACAACAACGTTGACTGCACTACCGAGCACAAGAGCTTCGTTTTTACAGAGCTGGTTCCTCCGACTCTTGGCAAGCAAAAGAGTTGCACTTAAGAAACAATTGGACCACAATACCACAATAGGAAAATTTAGTTTCAGTAAATAAGTTTTCTGCCATAAGTGACTCTCTAGTCGCAGTTATAAACAAAGACGCTGAAAACTGATGCAAGAATAGTAATCTAGACGATAATATGACAAAGAAAATATATAAACAGTAACACCTTATTGGTCCTTAGATGTAATAACAGAGGTCCATTTGATGCGTTTCCAGAGGGTCGGTTGCGCCGCTTAGGCCAGGGTCTAGTGGGTAGTGGCTTATATAGTTAGAGACTCACAGTCTCTCAATCATTTGATGCACTGATAATAAACTGCCGTATAGTATGCGCAAAGGCATTCCTAAACCTTATAGAAAAAGCTATAAAACTATTTTAGAAATCTCAATTATTTATTCCAATTAAAACTCCTGTAATTTTGGGATGAATGCGTTAACTGTATACTTCAATTAACAGCAATAGTCAATAGCAAGTCCAGTAATACCAGAAGAACTTTCCCAGAAGTTGGGGCGCCTTTTGCTGGGTTGGCGACATATATTCTGAGACAGAAGACAGCTCGCAACTAAGAGTGCGATTTAGTGCGAAATAACGAGAGACGCCTGCTAAAACGCTGGGAACGCTTTAGATTATATAAAAATTCTTCAGTATCTAATGCAAGATTTCTTTCAAGTTAGATGAATAATTATATAATCAGATCCAAAGAAAAAATTGAAGAAGCTCATAAATGGCAATACACAGGTTTCGGTTGCCAGCCCGATGGTATATAATTGATGATGACTTGTCAAAATGCCAAACAATACAGAGATTATTCTCCTGTCCCAATAGATTCCTGTAGGAGTAACGCCAAAACCCACGGAAGAATTGGATGCATTTCCAAAAAATACTAGAAGCAATAGATAAATAGCTGAGCAATAAGTAATTAGAAATACCTCCGGAAAAAAACAACGTGAGCTGTCCTTCTTAAGGGGGAGGCGAAAGTTGCAGTCCCCAGAAATTTTAATTAAATAAATTAATGCTTTTATATGCTGCACCAATTTGGACAGAAACCACAAGATGTAAAGGCATTAACATGTATCTATAAGAGGGCCAGAGACGAGCCTGCTGATAATAACCACTGCTTATAACACATTGTCGATGCACGCGTTGCAAATAATTGGAAATATAGCAGGACAAAGGGCGCAATTTGACGGTTGTAGAAAGAGCATATTTTAATAAAAGGCATCACAAAAAGAAATCAAGTAGAATATACATGACTAGGATAATAACTATGATTGAGATATAACAATAACTATGACCATGGCTAGAAAATATGACTGTAACTATATGACTATGACAAACTATGGCACATGACTAAATGATTATATGTCATGACTTCATGGTTATATATCATGACTACAGGGCTCTGATATGACTACATTGACTCCATGACTACAAGACTATATTCACTACATTGACATGACTTCATGACTACAAAAAAATGACTACATAACTGGGACAATAACACCAATGTGCGTTGCACAAATTACAAATACCAAAAACTATGACCAGTGCAATTACCAATAAACCAAATTACTCAGGGTTCATACAAATTTTCAGAGAATCGACATAAAATAGTGAAGAGAAGTACGATCCACTCTGCAACATAAGTGAGTAATGTTGCGGAGTAATGTTGCGTAGCGGAATGTGGACGAAAATACGACAGAGAAATCATATAGACAGTACCATGTCTTTTGACCATTCGAACTAAGCTAACACGCTTCCAGGGGGGGGGGGCGATAGCGCCACTGAGGACAGGGTTTAGTGTCTAGTGAGATACAATACCACAATATTCTATGTCATAGTTAAGTGACATAAGTTAAATTAAGAAATTGGGAAAGGAAATGAAGAGAAGGTTTGATTGAAGATGGATATAAATCGGAGAGTGAAGACAGAATGTAGGAAACTATTATAGTAGATATGAGAGGAACGCGCATTAGTGAGGAAGAGGTGAGAGTTGTGATGAATAGTATAAAGAAGATAAATTTTACTGGGCTGGATAGAGTTCCATTTGAAGTATGGAAGTATTTGAATGCTGAAAGTTTGTATTTATTTGCAAGATGTATTAATGAGGTATAAATGGGCGAAGAATTACCTCCTAAAGATTGGAAAAGAGGCAAGGTGATACCAGCGCTTAAGAAGAAGAATAGGATGTATCTGAGGAGTTATAAGGCAGTGATAGTGATGAATGAGATTTATGAAATGTATGCAAGGGTATTACATGAAACAATGGAATAGGAATTATGGGATAAAAGAGTATTGTTAAACACACAATTCGGGTTGTAATAGGACGATGTACTGCAAATAATATAGTTACTATAAACTATATAACGCATCAGGAGATAAGTAATGGTAAGAACTTATATCTGCTTTCAATTGTCACAAACCCTGCGTTTGACAATATTACGAAGAAGAAACTTTGGAAAACAATGAGTAAGGTAGGTATATCAGCAAGGATGTGTGATAGGATAAAAGGTTTATGCATAAGATACGAAGGTGAGGGCAAGAGTAGGTAAATGTGTGTCAGAGTAGTTTAGGGCGAATAGCGGAGTGAAACAAGGAAGTCCACCGAGTTTATTTAGCATTACCACTTACCCCAAAGGTTAACCAGAGGAGTAAGAGGTAAAAAGATATGGTCACTGGAATATGGATAGGCTAAACAATTGTATGGTTAAAAGAAAGTTGTAAATGAACGCGGTTCGAGCAAAAGTAATTGTTGTGTTAGGACGAAAAGAGAAACAGGAAAGACGACGTGTTTTCAATGAATGGAGAACAAATTGGGGCTGTGAAATAAATGAAACATTTAGGGTACGTAATAAATAAGAATGGATCAGGAAGTGGGCAAATAAGATAGGAAAGCAAGGAAAGTTGAGGTAGCGGCGAAAAAAGATGGAGTATGTTAGGAAAGAGAAATTCAGAGAATCGGTAAATATGGGGATGTTGATTAAAATGTTTGTGTCAGGAGTATTAGAGTGTATGATGCGGGGGTGTATGTCAGGGTGTAGGATGCGGAAGTATGTGTGGTGCTAGATAGAAAAGAGATGGAAATAATAATAATCAGGTATATGATGAAAATGTTAGTAGAGTAAAGAACTCGACGCTGAGTGAGATTGCTTTACAAGAGCTGAATTAAATAAAAGATTGGGTATATGCAGTGAAAGTGATAGACATCCGCAGTGAAAATGAAAATGATGGTGAGATATGAAAGGAAATTGATGGCAGATGGAAATGAGCGTATTGTAAAATGAGTGTAAGTCGAGGTCATGGTATGTACGAGGGTAGAAGATAATGAATTGGTAAGAGACAGAAGAAGTTTATATGAGTGGTGTAGCAGAAGTTAAACAGACGTTGCAGAAGTTGTATGAAAGAATTAGAAAAAGTAGACATAACAGGAAATAGGCTTATTTAATTGTGGAAGCGATGATGCCGATATATTTAAGACCGGGAATGAGTATGAGAAAAAAGATAGTAATTGCTAGATTCATGTGTTGTAGCGAGGAAAAGTAAAATAAGTATTGATTGAAAGGAAAGTCTGTGTGTAGATGAAATATGGGAGAATTAGATGAATACGTGTAACAGAATGGAATGGAAGGTGTAACAAAAATTGGTGGCTGGCAATTGGAGGAAGTGTATGGGGCATGGGGTGAAGAATATGGGGATAATAAAAAACTTTTTGAGAGGGATCAAACAGAGGGAAAGGTACGAGTATGAGTAGGATAGAAGAGTATGGGTTTTATGGAGTAATGATAAAGGAGTATGAGGAAACTAATAAGCACAAAAAGGTATGGGAGCATTGGAATGCAACGGCCTTATATATTTATCTACGAAACGACTTGTTTTCCGAACGTAATCGGCTGTATAGTTACCCAGTTAGAAAAGGTTTCCGGTGCTTTCTCTAAAGAGTGACATATATACTGAGACAGAAGGCAAACAAGAGTGAGAGCTTGATTCAATTCAAAATAATGAAAAATGTAATATAAATCATCTCATAAAGGCTAATACTGCTTTTTAGTCGAAAGTCGTCCTGGATAAAAGGAAGGTGGTGAGTATGGAAGATAATAAATTCGAGGGTAGTAGTCATTCTGAGTTAGTTAGTGTCTACGATCTAGAATTGATAGATTGTGGCATCCAAATTATTTTACTGAGTACCGCTCCAGCAACACGGTTACGGCGCCCGTCTCGCTATGAAACCCTAAAGCCGCAGCCTAATCAGCATTAGTAGTCATTTTGGTGATTTATCTTCCAGTAAACAAAAAAAAAAGAGATTAAGAGATATACCTCACATACTACAAAAAGCAGGAGATAACACTTTCTTCTCGACATAAAAATTGGAAGCTGTTGGAAAACAAAAATGTGTTTAAAATACTATAAATTTCTTATGAATTTTATACAGAACTAAAGGGCTATAATTTCCTGATTTCATTAAAACAGTGCCGTCTCTGCGTCGACATCGAGAAGAATACACTTTGAGAATAAACGAGGGGCTTAACTACTAGAATTAGAACGAGCGACATAAGCTGTTTTCTACGTTTATACTCATGTAGTATAAACTAATGCGCAAGATTGGTCCGCGTCTTAAAACGGACTACTGAGGCCATCAACGGGATTTTCTCTCCGACAGTCGACGCTAATATATTCCGTCTGTGTACTCAACAGTCCGCTCATTTTGAGTTAAGTGGCTAGGTGTTTTACATTCCTAAGCCTTTGTGTGAATACATGCATATCCAAATATAACTTGTAAGAAAACTCAAACGGAATTAAGAAAATCACGCTCGTTCACAATCAACAACAAAAAAAACGGTAATGGATATTTAGACATGGTTGCAGCTAGGATTACTTTGCGTTTATTTATTACTCTTTTAGTTGTTGCAGAGAACTAATTCCGCTGGGATTAAGTCCAAAGAAATTTTCGGAATTTATTTTTAAATTTTTATTTCATTTCAATTTAATACTAATTTAATAGAATAAGTGCTGTAAGATATACAGAATGACAAAAATAATGTTAATAGTATGTTTTTATTTACTTTTATGAAGCAAAGAATTTAGCAAAACAATAGTTCTCATAATTATAGGTACCTAAACTCTTTCGTTACTCTATAAGATAGCATTTTAGTTTAACTACTTATAGCAAAGTTGGTAATTGAAGAAGTGATGCGGAAAGACATAATCTAACTCCATTAGTTAGCTCTACTTAATTTAGAATAAAACACTCTGCCGGACCAACGCTAAGTTAGATGTACCGTTTAGATTTAATTGTGGCTGAGTCATTACTGGTTAAGTCATTCCATAACGATAGTCATAAGCCTTAATAATTCATGCAGCAGAATTAAAACTTAATTAAATTGTATTCGTCGTCAAAAAGTTTCACCTACAATCTCTCGACATGCTGATTCATTCCCATATGTAAAATATAATAACCAACGATTTGCAATTAATAAAATTAATCTACGCTTGAATAAAAGTGACTTCATGATTTGTTTAGTTACATCAAAGAAATATTAAACTAGGTACTTACAGATTTTGCCGCTGTACACAAACTATTTATTTATTATTTTAGAGTAACTCACCATTTTCTTAATTATTTATTTGTATTTTTTTACTTTACCTGGATCATCAAACTTGTTACTAATTACTTTATTCATCAAAATTATACTCAAGTTAATTTATCTGAATTAATCCCAAAAATATTAATGCTAAGTACCGCGCTACATTTGATGAATGCATAATAAAATACTTAATAAATTTATGATCACAGACTTTATTTGACTTTATTTTTTATTTAATTATTAATCTAATATTATTTTAATCGGGATTATTATTTCGCTACTTAGTCCGATATAACGACGCCCAAAATTATTAACCCTTATTGCTGTGGGTGAACCATTTTTATACATCTCAGGTCACCTTCCACATATCGATATACATACTTTTAGTCATGATTAATTTGTATCCCATTAGCGCATTCTAGAATATTTTCTATAACACCTCTGTGACATGGGTCAGCGCTTGTTCACGTCTGGGAAAAGCTGGCTTTTTTAGCAGCTTGTAAAGTATTAATTTCGCAATAGATTCCATAAAAGACAGTCTTATTTATAGTTTAGTTCTCTGAACCGGTTAATTGGTATCAAGGTACATTGAGTAGACAAGCAAATCTTATTTCGTGTTTTCTTTGAAGAAACAGTTCCAAAATTATATTACGTTAGTTTGACATTCTGAAAATACACAGCAGTTAGGCAGTACTAAACCAAAAGAATGTTTAGCTCAGAAAGGATCATGTGGAGATGATAATATAACCAGACAATGAACCATGTAGCGTTAGTGTGGTTTTAGCCATGTAACCTGAGGTCTTGTTTGAACATTTATTACTCAAAGTACTGATGGCTCACAGATGAATATTTCGCATATGCAGCTTCTCGGATGTCGCATATGTAAATTTATTTGTTCATTTGGGTTCCATTTGCCTCCATTGACCTTGTAATTTAAGAATATAGCTCCTAGTGCAGATATCGCTCCCTCCAAATCATGACCGGCTACAGATTTTGACAATATTCTACGATTGGTCAAGCCTATGGAACATCAGCGAAACAGATCTTATCTTGAACAGCTTCTTGTTGGTGAAAAGGATTTGCTGCTTTGTTTAACTCGTGGTCGAGTTGGTGCCATTGTTGAATTGCACACGCGCTTGTTCAAGCACGCAAAGAGCTGTATTTTTTGCAGCTTGTAAGCTATTACTTTTTTTTCTGCTATGTTTCGCTCCAATTCGCAATTGATAGCGATCTCACAAGCTAGCTTGCAAATATCTCATAGAAAGTCACTGGACTCACTTTTTGATGATCTGCTTTAATTGCTAGGGGTGTTGAGAGTGCTGTTCCATAAAAAGCAGGCTTCTTTATAGCTAAGCATTCTGCACCAGTTAATTGCTTTCGACACTATCAAGGCACATTGAGTAGACAAACAATTCCCTTTTTTTGATGAAAAAATCCCAATATCATATCACGTTTGTTTCACATTCTGAAAACGCACAGCAGTTAGAGAATGCTAAACCAAAAGAATGTTTGCTCGCAGCAATGTGTTCTGATAAGCTGGTAAAACAGGAAGCAAAAGAAGAAACGAGTAATTGTATTAGCTTTTAGATGATCTGTGCCAGTTGCTGCAGGTGCTAATAGTGAGTTGCCATAAAGGACAATGTTTATTGTAGCTGAGCTGTGTGAACCTGTTAGTAGCTATTAAGACACATTGAGTACCAAAACAAATCGTCATTTACGTTGTGGAGATCAGATAAAATTCCGAAAATACATCATGCATTAGTTTTGTGTGGCTCTAACCGTGCAAACCGAGACTGTCTTGTTCTAACATCCATTCGTCATTGCTAAAGTGCTGATGGCCGAGGAAAGTACTATGGCCTCGAGAATGTTGCGTAAGTCATATCTTGGCTAATTTCATGCTTCCTTTGCCTCCAGCCTCCAGTCGGCCCCAAATTATGACCGACAGTATATTTTCACTGTGTTGAGCGATTGCCAAAGCCCATAAAGCATCCACGGAACAGATCTTCACGTATCCACGCTTGTGCGTTTGGTCTATGGTAAACAATTTCTTGTCGGTGAAGGGGATTTGCTTCCTTCTTAGAGTTGCTGCTTGACAGCGCTGTTAGAATTGGTTATTCGCTTTCGTAAAGAGAACAATTTTTTCAGGTTGTGTAGTATTAAGATATTTTTCTGCGTGCTTATTTCTCGGTCTAATTTGCAATTGATATCGATCTCACAAGCGAGTTTTCTCATTATTGTAAGACTGTAGCTGAATTGGCTATTTGAAGATCTTCAGCAGTTCCTACAGATAGTATATTGAGTGGATCGAGTGAATAGAGGGACTAGAGTGACTAGAATGACTAGTGTGAATAGAGTGAATAGAGTGAATAGAGTGAATAGAGTGAATAGAGTGAATAGAGTGAATAGAGTGAATATAGTGAATAGAGTGAATAGAGTGAATAGAGTGAATAGAGTGAATAGAGTGAATAGAGTGAATAGAGTGAATAGAGTGAATAGAGTAAGTGCTAAGAGTGAATGCCGAGCCACTTTAATTGCTTTTGACACTATCATGGCACACTGAGTAGACGAACAATTCCTCATTCACGTTTTCCTCGACGAAACAGTTCCAAGATCGCATCGCGTTTGTTTGCATGCTAAAAATGCACAGCTATTAGACAATACTAAACCAAAAGAATGTTTACCGAAAGTCTATTTCTTATAACAATATAAATTCATCAATCGAATGAATACAGACAACCCCTTATCTCGACAAAGAGACCATTGTCGAGATAAAATGAAATCCAGAAAATGAACCATGTAGCACTTTCGAGTAGTGTTAGCAGTGTAAACCTTGGCTGTTAAATTCGAACATACGTTCGTCATCGTTAAAGTGCAGATGGCCCACATATGTACTACGGCTTCGAGGATGTCGCGTAGGTATAGGGACCTTTTAATTGACCTTCACCTTTGTTCCCAGTCACGTTTTGATTAACGTGTCTTAGTTTTGGTGAAAAGTCCGCTACAACGCATGACCGACTACAAATTTTGACAGAGTTCGACGATTTCCAGCACAGCTCTTATTGTTTCAGTGCTTATGCGTTTACTCTAAGGTAAACAGCTTCCCATCGGTGAAAAGGATTTTTTTCTTCCTTTCACTCTGAAATCCACGGTATTGTTCATATTTTTGAAGAGCTGGATATTTTGCAGCTTTTAAGGTATGAATTTCTTTTTCTGTTTAGTTATTTCTCACTCGGATTTGCATTTCATATGGGTTTTGCAAACGAGTTTATCAATTGTCATAGAATATCGCAAGACAGCGCTTTCTGAAGATCTGCGTCAGTTCCTCGAGATGTTGACTGTCTGTTTGTATGAAAGACAACCTTGTTTATAGCTGGGCTCTCTAAATCAATTAATTGCTTTTGATGCTACCAAGCCACATTGAGTAGACGAGCAATTCTTCAGTCATGTTTTCGTTGACGAAACAGTTCCGAAATCATGTCACGTTTATTTGACATTTTGACAAAATGATATCACGTTTGCAAGCACATTGACGGATTTTTTTCTTCCTTTCACTCTGAAATTCACGGTATTGTTCATATTTTTGAAGAGCTGGATATTTTGCAGCTTTTAAGGTATGAATTTCTTTTTCTGTTTAGTTATTTCTCACTCGGATTTGCATTTCATATGGGTTTTGCAAACGAGTTTATCAATTGTCATAGAATATCGCAAGACAGCGCTTTCTGAAGATCTGCGTCAGTTCCTCGAGATGTTGACTGTCTGTTTGTATGAAAGACAACCTTGTTTATAGCTGGGCTCTCTAAATCAATTAATTGCTTTTGATGCTACCAAGCCACATTGAGTAGACGAGCAATTCTTCAGTCTTGTTTTCGTTGACGAAACAGTTCCAAAATCATGTCACGTTTGACTGATAATTTGACAAAATGATATCACGTTTGCAAGCACATTAAAGCTTCACTTCAATATGCTTTGCTGGAGATTTTACGATTCTCTACAAATGCCATCTTATTATATTATAATATTTAATAAAAAACTCTATTTTATGTATTACGCTTTTTATTCACTATAGATTTTTACACTTCGGGGCGAAATTTTTCTGGGCGGGGACGAACGTACCACGGTAAAAAAACTCTTCAGATATTTTTCTTCTCTTGTATAATGTGACAATACTTAATAAATACTTAATCATCTTGTATTACATGAATATGAGAAAAAATTTTATGAAGTCTAAAACAAAGTACAAATATAATATAAAATGTGTGAAAATAATAGGTAAATATTACAATAAACAACCCGTCTTTTATTTGGAATCAATTTGAATTTAATTAAAACTCTACAATCAGAAAAGTGTTTGAAACAGTTTCGTTAACCTGGAAAGTTCAGCTGGTAAAATAAAATTAAGTAGAACTGTTTTACAAGAATACTCCGCGTAAACAGACAATTTAAAAAGAAGAGGGGTTGCAAAAACTTGAGACTAAGGCCGAAATGAAAATTTAGAAGGTTCTTTCGCAATTATCATACCTCTTAAACATGCGATGAAAGAAACTCATAAAAAATATTCTCCACCGAATATATATAAAACGAAAAAAAAAAGTTTGTTAGTACCCTTTCGTATCGAGTGGATAGTAGGGTCGGCTCGTCGATGCAAAATAAACTTCGTTAAGCTACTCACTGTTAGCAATGTTTGTCGGGGATTTGCGAGATTCTTTCTTTTTTTTTTATGGAATGTTGTATAATGCCGGGGGCAAGTTTAATGCTAATTTTTGATTTTCTAACGAAGATTTTATGCAAATCAATAAGCCAATATATTAATTTATATCTCGCAAAATTTTATGTCTTAGATCTTTAATTTAAAGAATTTGAACTTGAAATGAAAGGTGCTGAGACATAATTAAATATTTGATAGGCGTTTAGAATTTCTAGTGTTTCGGGTAACAAAACTAGTAATAGCTAATCGTTTTAAAACTTCCTATTTAACTCGTTTATCTAAAAATCTTTATTCGAAACATTTCAGGGACTAGGGCATCTTAACCGGGGATATTGTTTGTAACTTCTTATTATGTCAATTTTTTTCTGGATTATTATGTGGAGTTTTTGTTATAATAATACATTGTTTACTTTCTTTCGAAGAAACATTTAAAGGGGGGAGGGGCATGCTTTTAAAGAACGCAAAAACAATGTTAGTCCCAATACTCTAGTGGTGCTTTTAAGTAATATTTGCTTGGGAATTTTGTAAGCAGACTTACAAGACATTGTATTGCAGAATACAAATGGCATGGATTCGATGTAGATGATGAACTACGCTTTCTGGGAATTTCTCGTTCATGGGAAGCACTTACAATTCCCAATACCCGACTCAAAAGAGATTACGAGGATTACACAGACATATCGCTCTAGGGCACTTATTGACTCTATCATAACATTTGCGCTCATGAAATAATGACTTACTGGAGTATTATTAATTAGTGTTGTTTCATTTGTATCCATTATTTAGTTGCTTTTATAAAATAATCAAAGTGTAAAAAATTTAGCAACCTTGTTACGTTAGTTTAATCACTTTTCTAGAAGCTGCACGTTAATAAATCTCATTAGTTTTCAAATTGTTTATCTGATAATTAGTTATCTGAAAGAGCATATAGTAAACGATTAATTACGCAATAAATTATAAGCAACGCAAGATAGTTTATTTTATTAACAAAATATCCTAGCACTTTTTCGCCAAAATTGCATATTCCTACTACTTCAATTACATTCAGGGGAATACATCAACAGGCCGATCGCACGTGTATGACGGATACTTGCCAGTTAGAATGCAATTACATGATATCGTCTCTAGCACTCTTACTAAGGGCTTATTATTATTATTTACAATTATTGTTTCTAAGTTATTTAATATTTATGAGATTTTCTTGAAAATGATTTTGTAGCTACACGCACTACAGATTGGCACGATCATTTTATTAACCTGTGAGTAACTATTTACTTATATAAGTGTGGGGTTTGCCAGTCCTCCATCGGGCGCCTCCCCAGGTGGCGGATATGGGAAAGGCTCCCAAATATGGGTGGTACCAGAGAAATGAAATATCCGGGGCGGACCAAAACTGGCACTGAACAACTACAGCTGGTTGTTCAAAACTGAACTCAAGTAAAGATATAAATTAGATCTTCAGTGGTGAAGAATCAGACACTAAGTGGCGTGGTTGGAACAACTGTATCGGCACTTACACAGCGATGAGGAAGGCAAGGGGAAATCACCTCATTATAGCTCCCTAGTACAATTAATATGACAGAAGCCATATTAATAGCCAACGTCCATAAGGGATAGGGCAATGGAAGAAGAAGAAGTAACTAAAGATCCAAGTATCTTTAGTTGGGAGCAGGGGGATAAACTACGACACATACACAAATCTCGCTCCCATCAATGTCACGTCGGAGAGAACAACCTTCCGCCCTATTTTATACGTGACAATATTATAACATAAATGAAAAAAACATATAAGTGAAGATAGCATATTCGTACAGATACATTGTAACCTCTTTGATTCTGTATGAAACGGGAGGTTGAAATTTAAAACCTTTATACAGAAGTTGGCCACTTTATGAATCCAAAGAACTTAGTTACGTAATTAAGTTAGTAAACATTGGTAGTTACCTGAATTTAGATGACTATTCGTTCCTAAACAGTAGATTGTTTATTTAAAGTATTAAAATTATCTCTTGTAGACGTTATGTTTAGAGTTGGATTTCAGAAGTTTCGGTGTTTTTGGAGCACTTTGTTAGTCCCTGGTATTGTGGGTAGTTACAGTTAATGTTAAGTACATAGATATTTATTATAATAGTTGGTTAATTAAGCAAGCTATCATCGAAAATTGCGAATCATATACGAGAGACCACAAGGGTAGAAAAAATTCCGATGAACATTTTTGGGTGGATGGCCATTTCTGCTATTAAGGTATATTAAGCTTCCTCAGCAC
>WYDF02277796.1:0-17418 GCA_009867245.2 Adranes taylori | reverse complement strand
TATATATATAAATTTACATCTTTTAACATCTTAAAGATAGGAAAGTAATGTACTGTTACCTTTAGTTAATGAAAGTATATTTATAGTTTGAAAATTTGTTGTTACTTCAAAGTGGACACATATCAATTTTTTTAGATCTTCTTCTATAAAACATTTAAATTCATTTATGAAAACATATTCTTCTATAAATGAGATGCTTTCAATCAAAAACATATCTTTTAAATTAAAAATAAACTTTGTAAACAATAAAAATAAAACTTTTCTTTTTTAAAAACGATATAAAAATTTATTATACTATCATTAACAAATTATTATACTATCAAAAACTCTTTTATCAAATTCAAATATTGTTCATCTATTCAATAATCTTTTATTATTTAAAATTGAATTGTTGATGTAAACTTTTTTAATACAAATATGTAAAATTTTTGAATTATTTTCAATTAAAAAATTATGATCGAAATTCAAAATATGACAAGCGAAATTTGAATTATCTGGATTATTTATTCTAATACTGTTGTAATGTTCTTTGAAACGTGTCTTAAAATTCCTTGATGTTTGGCTAATGTATGAAGATTGACAAGAATCGCAGAATAATTCATATACGCCATATTTTAAATAATTAGGAATTTGATCTTTATTGTTTTTTAACATATTAAAAGGTTTATTTACATTAAATGAAATCTTGATATTACTTTTGTTTAATAATTTTGATAATTTATTACATTCAGTATTTAAATATGTGAAAACATAAAATTTTAAATTTATATCTTTAATGTTACTAACATTTATCAAATGAGTAGAAAGTTTATTGAATAATTTTTAAAATATTTTATTAATACTTTATAAAGAATAGCCGTTGTTCAAACCTATAGATCTAATTAAATTCATTTCATAAATGAAATCTTCTAAAGACATAGTATACATAAAGCTCAATGTGCAAAAGAATTGAAAGCAACAAATTTATGAGACCATGGTCATTTGAATGAAAAGGAATGAGTATCACAAAAAGTATTTTTTCTAAAGATTTTATATGATAACATATTTTCACTGTATTTATAAATAAATCTAAAAAAGAAATTGGTTCATTGGTTGCAACTTCATGTGTAAATTTTATTGAATTATTAAATTGATTGAAGATATTATTAATAAATTATAATTCTGAAATTCCTCCTTCAAAAATAAAAATTCTTTTTCAAACAATATTAACTTTTTTTAGTTTAATGTTTAATTATTTTGTAATATTATGGATTAAACTATTTGAGAAACTTGCAATGGCTCTAAAAGGTAATTCAAAATTATTGTGATTAAGTAAACTTATTTTTTTGATTTTATATACTTTAGGTAATGCATATAGATTAGAAATTGTATAATTGGAAGGAATATTAATTTTTTCATCTTTAATATTACTTGGTATTTGTTTTAATAATCTATATATTAACACGTGAAGAGCAAACTTTATACCCCTTGTTAAGCATATTGCCAACACGGTGGAGTGAGAGATTTGGCATAGTTAAGGTATATACGGAGAAGGAGTGCAGAAAGGTAAAATCTATATATAATATAATATGTATTATAATATGTGTTACAAATACATTAAATTAAATAAAACATTCATTGTTTACGTTTATACTGCCAATGTCAAACATCTAATAGTCTGTCGTTTGTTTACGTTCATACATGCCACATGCCTACGATGTCACTCGACATTCGTGTAGTCAGTCAGCAGTCAGTATCATTTGACGCTTGCAGCAATAAGGAGAGTGCGCGCACGGAGGAGAGTGAGATTTAAACGAATTTTTAGAATGCCTCAACATAGCACATTGACGGGTCTGAGTGAGAGACAAAGTAGAAGGTATATATATATTCGCATGAAAGTCAAACCGATAATAGACCAAATGCAAATTTAAATAATATAGAAAATGATGAAATTTTACCTCCAAGTAATAGAACTGAAGCTATGTCACTTCAATAAATTCACTTTCAAACTATTTTAAGTTCAATGGACAACATTTATTATTTTAACCGCCCTGTTTTATTTTGATTTAATGAAAAATACGAGGCACGTATTATATATACACTTCTATGAACTTCTATAAGTCTCAGTTTTATTAGAGTTGATTTGATTCAATAATAACAAGTAAAAATTAAAACTGACAATGAATTGTTTCAAAAAATAAATACAAATACAAGCTGTAATTGTGTTTTTTTAACTGTTACTATCATTAACTATCTCAACTACAATTATATTTTTAAATATTTTATGTATTTCATTTGTAAATTCAATGTTTTCAAGTAAACTTCGGTTATCATTTAACATATTTCACAATTTAGCTATGAAAAAAAAAATTTCTATTAGCAATATAAAAATTGAAATTTATTTTAAGAAATTCTTCAAGGAAGAATACTTGTTTTTAGTTAAAAGTAAATTTGGATAAATTTAAAAATCTTTTTTGTAATTTAATATCTTTTAATGGTGAAGTATGATATAAAATATACTTAAAATTATATATAAGATTAGAATATTTTAAAGAATTATTCTAAAGGATTTTGTGATATAACTTTTTTATGTAAATAATTTTTTAATAAATTTTCATTTAATTGTAGTGGTGTATTTGAAAAAAAAAATTAGTATTATACGAAACATAATTTGAAGTTATTCATATTTTATCTAAACTAACAAAATTGGAATTTGGAATTTTGGAAAATGAAGAAGAATATCTTCCTGATTTTAAATGATACTGTGTAAAATCAATAGAACTAAAGGAAACATAGTTGCTAACGAATCCTTTACCATACTTTCAGGAAAAGAATTAGAAAACAAATAAATATCAGAGGAATTCAATTTTGAAGGCACATTTAAAACATCTGTATTATCAACCAAATCTTGTTTTCGAAAAGAATATATGGAATGTAAACTCATCGTCTTATTACAAATTGAATCATCCAAACAAATTGATTCAGAAGTTAAATTCAACTTACTAAATCTGGAATTAATATATTATTGACTTCTTTTGAAGACAGTCAATACATCTAAATTATCAAGCAACTTCTTAATTGTCAAAAGAACCTGTGGAGTGTAAACTCACTATCTTATTGCAAATTGAATCATCTAAACAAATTGAGTCAGAAGTTAAATTATTAAATGAGGAATTCGGAATCAATACATTAACTTCTTCTGAAGAAAGACAATTATCTGTTTTAAAATTATTATTTTATGATTTACAGGAATCAAAGCTCCAAAAAAGCAATTATTATCAGCATGAGTTTCATTACAAGAAAAATTAATATCTTATATATTTGAAGAATTAAATTGATAACTCATTGATTCAGAAAAATTCTCAACATCTACATTCGAAAAATGATTATTATTAATCATTTTATTAAGTTCCATATCCGAATTATCAATCAAATTTTGGTTGTCTAATGAACATATGTAATCTAAATCTTGATTCAAAACATCAATCTCATCAGAATAAGTAAAAATATCTGAATCAAATGTCATAAATTATCTACATTATTTATAGGAACTGAAGAATCAAAAGAGTAAACATCATCATTAGGACTGTTATTGGTTCTAATGAATTAAAATCAGAATGCTATCTAGAAATATTTTATTTAATTTTTCAAATTTAAATTAAATTTTCTTTACAATTTAATTTTGTATGACTTCAACAAATTTTATGTTTCATCAATGTTGAACATTATTCATTACATATAAAAATTAATATTTAAACTAACATCTAGTGTCTTATATTTGTTTTACAAAGTTTATTTTTAATGTAAAAGAAAGTTTTATGACTGAAAGTATTTCGTTTATAGAAGAATATGTTTTCATAAAAGAATTTAAATGTTTTATAGAAGAATTTAATGTCCACTTTAAAGTAACAAAAATTTTCATAAGGAATAGAAGTATATTCGAAATCTAGATATCATTCATTGTATTTCATTTATGAAATAAAAAATATTTTGGAGGTGGATTACATATTTTAATTCATTAAAAAAATTGTTATTTTATTCATTTGAACTTAATTTATTTTATACCAATTTTATTTATGTTACTTTTATTGATCCTATTTTTTTAACCGATTTTTGTACAACTAATAATTTATTTCAACAGTTCATGTAAGCACGAAGCAATTTTAGCAGGCATAAGAAATTTGAACACACAGCGTAAAGTTAATATAATTTCTTGATAGTGCCATTTTCGTTTTTATCCCTAATATTGGGATTAATTTTTTCAAGCAGTATGCCAAGAATTGATGAACATTGTGCAATACCAAAATTAAACAACCACCAATGGTAAGGTTTGTTGAAATCCTTGCTCAAATGCTTCAAAAATTGAAATCTCGGTAATAAAATAATAAGTTAGAATTATTATGTAACTTCATAGACTATCAACGGAATTCAGCATTGGCCCAAAAGATGTAATTTCGGATGTTCTGTATTACTAGCGTATTTTTATCACCCGGGTGAATGTAGAAACCAAAAAAAAAGAGGAAATTTGGATAGCAAAAATAAAGAGAGTTGCTATTCAGCCCGCTAATTCATTTCAGGAATATGAAAATAGGAGGCATAGAGGTTTTTATTCTTTGCTTCTCATTTTTTTGTGATGACATCTTATGGTAACTAGGAAAGGTCCGTTCATATTCGGGAACTTCCATTTGCATAGAGATCATCATTTTAGGGCAGAATGTCTATTGAGCACGCCAATTGAGCACGCCTCCCTTGGGAGGCCTAGTCAGATCGTATGGGAAGATTAATACATTTGCATTTGCGAAAGAAAAATCCATTTAACGACGTAAATCCCACTTACTAATACATTTCATTATTTCACTCATTGATTTAGTTTCAGCTTGCCCCGCACTCGCGGGTTTCCTTTGCCCGCGACATACCTACGATCGTGATTAGGTTAAGGAGGGGGGGGGGGGGGGAAAATCTGTAATTATAACTCGGAGAAGCTCGAGCCAATAAAGCTTAGAAAACCCTTTTTAGGTTATTTATAGCTATATTAGAGAATCGCTAGGCACAGTGCATTGATGTTTAAACAAAACTATTTAGAAAAGAGTATTAGGTAGCTCTTCTGATAGGTCGTACGCAGTTGGGGAGGATTGATATTGTTAAACGATACTAATTTGTGCTGCTATTAATTTTCTACTCGCAAAATTTATCCATTCTCTAAAACATTGGATATTTGGAATAAATAAAATATTTAAATCGGACACTGATTTTAAAATGGAGATAGTACTTAAAAACATTTTAATTGAAAGACGTTCTTATAATAAGAAAACGTTCTTATTTTCTTACTTTTCTTCACATGTTTAGTACCATATAGTGAACAGTACATATTAAATATTAGTCAAATAAATCCGGTTCTTATCCGAAAAGTAATTTTTAATTACATCGCTTAAAAAGAAGCTAATTTGGCCGTTTTAAGGTAGATTTTTAGAAAGAGACCTTTTTAGAAAAGTATTAAACCTTGTATGTTTAGTACCATATAGTACAGTAAATCCAAAGAATTATTCTCTTGAGGGCGCAAGAGTCTGATTAATATCAAAATATATAACTAATATAACTAATTATACACTAATGGAAATCGGCGTGCAGAAAAGCATAACATATTGTCTAATTTGTAGTTATCCGAATGACACGTGATATTTTATTTAGATTGTTTGTGGTATGTAAACTGCAATTATAAATAACATAGCTTGCCCTTTTTGGAACTTATATTATATTAGGATAAAGGGACGTACTTAAAAGGATTTTTAAATGTAGCTTATAAAATTAAAAAGAGTTTAACATTAAAATGTAATTAAGGTGTAATTATATTTTAAATAACTCAAGAGTGTCAGTAAGTGATGAAGACTCGCAATATCTAAGAAAAAAGTTACTTTTATTTTAATTTAGAATATTACTTTAAGACGTTTATTAGTAGATGCGCATTTCTGGCATAGGTGATAGTCTTAAGACGTATATAACTGTTTATTAAGTTAATTATTTCTAAAATTGCATATTGACGTTTAGGAAGTTCAAATAGATTTAAAAAAGTAAGGTAAGGGTAGATGTGCATTTCTGGCATAGGTCATAGCCTTAAGACGTATATAACTGTTTAAGTAAGTTGATTATTTCGAAAATTGCATATTGACATTTAGGCAGTTCAAATTGGTTTAATTTTTTTAAATTTGTACGAATCTAATATTCTTTATTTCACTAGACAAGATTGAATGATGTTCACTCATTGTAGAAGCTATCATGTTTATACTAGTTAAACTTATGGTTTAATAATGGAAGTAAATCTTAATGGCGGGTCTGGTAGTTGTGTGGCTGAAGAGTATACTAAAAAGTAAAAATACTCTTACTTCAAAACATAAAACAAAGAACAGGAATTTGTGTTCTATAAGTACCATATAAGCTCAAAATTTTGTGTTCTTTGAAAATCAGTTGTACCATCAAAGACCAGTATTTATCGATGGTTTACTGGATTCAATCGTAGCTGATGTTCGCTCATCGACGAATTTCGTGAAGGTTGTCCAAACTCGGTTGTTGTTCCGGCAAACATTGATACTGGGCATGAACTAATATTGTAAGATCGTCATGTGACTTCTCGTGAAATAGAGACATCCTTGGTCATTAGTGGGAGCAGCATACATCAATATTGCATAACTATTTGGTCATCGCTCAAAAAGAGACTCGTGTCAGTTGGTCAAAAGAAATACTCAAAAAAAAACCATCGTGGTGTTTCAAAATATGTGCATGACATCTGATAGGTGATGAATCATGGATTTAAGCGTATGAGCCCGAACATAAACATTACTTGGCTGTGTGGGTTTTATCAAGACGAGTCAAATCCAACAAAAGTTTTTCGCGCACGAGGCACTTTGAAGCAAATGGTCGCCTGTTTTTCGAAAAAAACTGAACAGCTCGTAACCCTACCATTCGTTTAACGTAGAATGGTCAATTCTGAATGGTACGCATCCAACCAAACGCCGAAAACGAATCATTCTCAATCACGGCAATTCGATCTCAAATAAATGACTTTTTATGTACTCAAAAGGGTAGATGCGCATTTCTGGCTTAAATGATAGGCCTCTACTTTCACCTAACATAATTGCATTCGTTAATGAAAACCAACGCGTCACACCTTCGGCTGGCAAGCCAACTTGAAAATATTTATATGAATTCTGTGCACGTCTGATTGTATATCTATATTATTAAGAGATCTTATGAAATGAAATGCAGTTATACAATTTAATCAACGAGGAGACAATCTAATAGGGTGGCAAATCATCCAAATTATTAGGAATTATGCAATTAGGGATTTAGATAAGTAAACTTCACTTATTTTTGGAATTGCCATCCCTAGATCATCTCTAGTATTAGCACAAAAACGCGCTAAGCACGCATATTTCAATTAAGAATATATAGATGGTAATAATTTCAAGAATTACAACTATTTGTTAAGTGTGTTAATTATTTCGTAAACTCCATATTGACTTTTAAGAAGTTAGAATCGACTTAAAAAATGGAAGATTTCTGGTAAATTTTATAATTTAGGCGTACAATCATACATAGGCAAAATTCATATAAAAGATTTTCAACTTGGCTTGCCAGCCGAAGGTAGTGCATTGAGTAGAGCATTGGTTTTCATTTTCGAATGCAATGATGCGAGGTGAAAGCAGAGGGTACTGATGAAGGTTATCACATATTCCAGAAATGCGCATCTACTCTACCTCATGGAGAATATATTGAAAAACAATAAAGTCATTTTCGATGATAAATATTTATTTTTGTTATTCCTTAATTCCGAAATATAAAAGGCAACCTTCCTATTAATATTTTCAGTTAGCATATTGTCTTTCTTTGTAGCTTGAAAATTTTGTACACTTGTAACATCTGGACCACTGACCAGAGAATAATTTGTACATACGGGAATGATTTATATCAATCTGAAGACTATTTAGTTTGGTCCATTTTATATAACTTTTTTAGCCACTTAAAGCTCTTCACACATATGTTGCCAAAGATTCGGATATTATTGTAATCGACATAGGTCATCACATACAAAACTCTAGGGCGCACAAGGTCATTAGAAAAAATCACAAAGGAGTAAGTTTCGTTTTCTAAGAGCCATCGGTAAACAACTAGTTGAAAAATACGAATTGTATATACATGTACGAGTTTCAACAACGGGATGAATATATTTTTTTACGATAAAATTAGAAATGTCATCGATCCCAAAAAACGGCTACTATTTACTTCAATAATATTTGCAAGTATTGAATTACACTTTTTCTTTTGTACTTTTTCCACTATTTATGCATGAGAGAAAAGGATATTGTTTACACCGGGATCTGGCCTTGCAAGCATTAATGACTTCCTAAGCTGATTTCCCTTTACCTATGCGATTTTAAGACTAAAGTAGTAAGGATACTTGCTCATTTATTCTGCACCAATTCCGAAAATAGTTCCAAAATATTTTTATTAGATTTTATTAGCGCAAAATAATTTAGAAATACATAGTAAACTATTCAACGCTTTATTAGCAATAGTATTATTTAAAACTGCTTTCTAATTAGCAGGGTGCAATACATCACAAAATTGAATTATATTGAAGGCAGAGAAAAGCTTCAGCATCATACTCACATAACCTCTCCTTATACGTGAATCCGTGACTGATTATTGCTTTAAAAAATAAAATATTCTTGAAATGTTTGCGTACACTTATCGTTTACTGTTTAACAATAGTTCCTTTCAAGGCACCGCTTAGTTAAGCTCGATAAGGTTTTTCGCACGTCTTTACCGCACAAATATCTAATCCGCTAAACTGATTAAATATTAAACTACTGTAACGTTTTCACTTTTGAGCTTTGCAGCAAGTGAATATTTACAATAGAAATTAATTAAATCTAATTTCTTTACAACGATTGTCCGAGCGCTTAATTTAAAAATAATAATTAAAATAATTACAAGCACAAAACACGATTAAAACACTATTGTTTAATAAAAATGTTAAAACCTATACTCTATTAATAAATAATAAACATCTTTATAGGATGGGAAGTTGTTTTCCTGATTACATTGATCGTACATGTGTCAGGATGTTTTCTTGTAGAATTTACCTGCTACATTATTAAAAATGCCATTCTTTCCTGATAATTATTATTGAGTTTAGTTTGGCTATGATCTCCATAATTTCTTCCAGATTTATTTAGGTAATTCTAGCGTCGTGTAGTTGCGATTGATTGCTTAGTGTTTTCAGTGATTTTGTGAACGTGATTAGTGTTACTATATATGGTCTTAATTGGTCTTTCAAAAGATTGTCAAGAGTTTCAATCTTTCCCTTGTCCTCATCGCACAAGCCATCTATGATTTGTATCGTTGTCGTGTCGTCTTTTGAAGGGTTTTCTACACCATCTAAGAAGTTCTCGATGTCCTGATGGTTACATTCTTCGAAGTTTTCCCTTAACAATATTTTTTACTTTTGTTGCATGCTCTTTAATTTCTATTTCCTTGGATTGCACTCATTTCTTTTTTGTTTGCTCTTTTCCGCAATTATTTTATCTTTGGTAAGATTGTATTTGTTTCCATACTTGGTCTGTTCCTTGGATTACTTTTTCTTCAAAAGGTTTTGTCAGATTGTCTATGTGACAGTTAATTTTTTCAGTACTGGATGGTCTAATTTTACTGGTGAATGTGTATATATTATTCTTCATATATAATAAAGCCACCATTAAACTCTATTAGCATCCATTATCTGTGTGGAATGTAGGTTCCACAGTCGTGTATCCTCCAAAACAGGACTTCCCAACCAGTGCAGCACGCCTCTCTTGGGAGGCATAGTGAGATCATAGGGGGGCCAAATGCGTTTGCATTATCGAAAGAAAAGCCTATTTCACGACGTAAATCCCACTTAGTAATTCATTTCCTTACTTCACTCATTCATTCAGTCATTAATTCATCCATTCGATCGTTTGTCCCGACATGTCTAAGCAGGTTTCAGCTTGCACCGCTTAACGCGCGGACCCTCTTCGCCCGCGACGTACCTACGATCGTATGTTAAATTAGATTAGAGTGGGGGGGAGGGCATGAAAATATATAATTATAACCCGGGGAGACTTGACGTAAAAAGGTTGGAAAAGTCTGCTTTACAAGTCATGTAATTTTGCCTTTGTAGCTTTAGTGAAGCGTTATTCGTTATTAATGTTATATTTTAATGATTGTATTCAAATAAATATTGATATATTCAAATAAGCATTGTCGTATAAGTGAATTACAAATTTCTCGTGTGCCAGAAGAAAAAGTATCCTAGTGGATTAGAAAAAAGAAAACTGTATTTCTACCGTTTTATGATTAAACTATTTGACTTTTAAGTAAGAAGTAACATTTTTTTTAAATATTTTAAGTCACTAGTGTTGAATATAATTGCTACGGAAAATGAAAAATAATTTAAGAATTTAACCTTTCATAGATTAAAATTAAGTTTTATTATATTTCACTTCATTTAAAACGATATTTGGTTCATATTTCGACTCTGTACATTGTAATGACCCTTCGGAAAAAAATCTGTATCCAGTCATTTAGTGTAACAGTAACTGCTCATTTCTTTAGAGCACAGATTGTAAGGGTGCAACATTGCGTATACATTTTTTTTTTCGAAGAGGGTTAAGGGTTATATAATATTTGGCGTGTGTCTAATATTTTATGTGCATGTGTTACGTTTACAGGTGTTAAAATCAACTAGGAATCTCACAAATTGATTTATGAATTTCCTGTTGTTAGTTTTGAATAAATTTTAATACATTTTTGAATAAGTTTAAATGAATCTCTTTAAATAGTTACTGTATTTTTTAAAAACGTAAATTTAGTCTCTAATCATATTATGCTAACTGACACAGAAGAAACCTCCAGAAAGCACACCAGACATAATAGTTGATACGGAGATAAACTTTGATATTAAAGAACATGGAGAATATTTAAAAACTAAATTAAATATAATTTATTAACGGAAGAAATACAGTGACAAACAATCGTGCTGCTTTGCCCTTTGCCATCGCATATAAAGCTCGACGATGTGTGTATCTCAGACGATGTGTGTATTTGGCGAAAGTAGTTGCCAGTCTGCAACTACCTATCACCGAAAACCCTCCCATCCACCCAAACTTTATCACAATTGCTAAACGTAATGTATGACGACACGGCGGCCATTTTGTGGTCTAACAGAAATAGGTTAAGCGTTTGACAACTGTCAAATTAAAATCCAATATGTCCATTATTTTCCATTATTTTTTGGGCGCTAAATTTGAATAAAAAAATTACAAATTAATTAGATTTAGCGCGAAATTTGAAAAAGATCCAATTTTAAAAATCAGACGTGCACTCAAGGTGCATTGGGGGCCGACATTGGAGCCTGCACACTTGAGGTTATGTGTAACTAGATTTAAAGTAAAAAGTAATTAGATTCAAAATGAAATGTAACTAGATTTAAAATAAAACGTAACTAGATTTGTAAATATAGATATTACCAGGGTCGATATAAAAACAATGTACAGGGACGTTTCAAAGTATTTTGAATAAAAAATCTATTCAAAATATTGAAATGTGTTTAGCAGCAAATCAAAATGACGCAATTTGACAGAGCACTTATAGAAACGAAACGTAAAAATAGTTGTATACATTAAATATTTATCGAAAAAATGGTTTCTCTATCAATATATACGTAAATATATGATACGTAAAATAAATTTTATAGCAATATAAGTCGTCTTCTTCTTCTTCTTCTTCTTCTTGAACTCTATCCTATCATCAGCATTGATCTTGTTGTTTGAGCAGTCGTGTATTTCTCCAGATTTATAACTTGTAAATTGTATTTATGTTTATCGGCGAGATGATTTTCTATTAAATCATTTTCAATTTCCGAAAGAAGCATTTTACCTTTCGAATATCGTATTCCTATATGATATCGTTCCACATACCGAGCTCGTTCTTTCAAATCACTTTGTAGATGATACCATTATTTGACAGGTTTCAGAAGACTATAATGTTTTATACCTGTTTGATTGGGATTCAGTACACTGTATTCTTTAGGTGTAAACTCTGGAACATCAAAACCTTGTACATCCATAATAATATAGTTATGCAACATTTTGAATGCGTATACGTGTTTCGGCCGAGACGATCAAATCACGACTGAACTCTTTTAAATTTTTAAGGAATAAAAATACGAAACAAGCAATACGAGATCATGTGGTCGAAGATTAGAAGCGTACTTGGAATGAATTGAAGAGAGTAACGAAAAGTGATACTCTTTGCATACCATCAGATTTGCAAGATAATACTAGTATTTATAACTGCAAATATATGATATATGTTGACGCAAATATATGACTCGAAGCGCGATTTTTAAATGGCTGACAATAATGTTGATTCTAAATATAATTCAAAATTTGTTAGGCTGATCCAGTTCTCTTCTTCCATTTCAAAATAAAGCAAATAAAGAGTGACGAACTAAATATGATTTTCGTATTTTATTGTATTAGTTGTCTTCAGATATGAGTACGGTTCTGGAACGAAACTTATCTTCTGTACCAACGGCGTTGAAGTTGACTGGATTAAATACATAAACCTTGGTTGAATAATACGTGGATGAAGATCGAATGGAGCATTGATATTGATGTAGAATCTTATCAATGCGCTGTTGGCGTAGGATTTTCGTAGATATGCGCGCAGGCGTAGAAATGCACTGAAACGTTATGATAATTGGGTTTGTGTCGATGAATAATGATTCTGAGGATATTGACTAATAAGAGAAAATGATAATTAATTGGGAATCGAAAGATTCTGCAGAAGATGTGTCGTCTCAGCTGAATCTGAATCTCGACACATCTTCTGCTGACTAAAGTCTCTCAGAAGTAGAATTTTATTGAATTTTAATTTACTTATTTTATTTTCGTAGATTTAATATGTTGTTTGAATATTTTAAATTTTAGTATAACGCTTTAAGATCAGATCAATAGTGGCTGCGATCATTCTCGCTGACCAAATGGAATTGACAAGGTCTTATTTCAGAATTAAAGCTTTGTATTCGCGGGATTGGGTTCTCGCAGCCATGCAAAGACATCAACTCGAAAATTCCGTCTCTTGGATCACTGGCCTAGATGGCTCCTTTTATGCGAATTTTCTAGGAAGGAAGCTGCTCCTAATGCATCCGTTGAGCTGTAGCTTATTGCCTCAGCCAATGGCTTTCGTCAGCGTCTGCCGCAAAAAAGGTGGAGTTTGAAAGAAAACTCTGCTGCAAAATGTCTAGGAAGGTTATACTTCCGACCAAACTAAAATCTCTTCCTGATACGTTAAGAAAATTTAAGGATCTAAGTAGCATTATCTCGTTGACAGTTATCTAGTTAAAATGCAAGTGGTGGTAGTTTATAACAGGGGGTGGTCACACCACGGTGGACATAGCCGCTGCTTGATGCGGCTAAAATATCAAAGTATCAGACAAATGTCTCCCTCAAAAACACGTTAAACTAATATCCAATCAGATTGTTACGCGCCAAAAGGGTACAAAGCTTAACGAACATTCGGAGAATTGTAGTAGGATGAAATTTCCTGTCCAAACTTGCATAAGTGGACAAAAGAAAAATATACGTTAAATGGTCGCCTTTCTTCGTTCATAAAAAAACTTGATATCGTAAAATTTAAATACGACAATTCACTTGTGTATAGATCAAACATGCTGCTTGTCGTTTCGGTAAGCTTTTGACGTGATCATATGCCGCTCGCTTCTTATTGGCGCTCGCTTCTTATTGGTTTGATTTTTTTATTTGTATAGATGTATGTAGGTTTGTAGAAGCTGTCGGCCTTGACCATTTCTCCTAGCTTTTATATTTTTATTTTAACGTTACAATTACATCTTGGATTATATATATTTTCTTTTTAATTAACTAATTTACTATGATTAATTGATTGATTAATATATATTAAATTATATTTAATTATACATTTATATTACTTTGATGAATTAGATTAGTAAATTTAGATATATTGTTAGAGGATTTCTCATTTAATTTATGATTTCTTAAGGAATTGCTTATTGCGATGATTGATTAATGAGAGTCCGATATCAGGGTTTTAACTGGAAGTAAAATTTATTTATCCAGTTGGTACTCACACAATTCCATGTTACAAAAATAAACGTGACATACATTAAATAATACTTTAATGTTTGAAATATGATTTTTATAGCAAAATTATTGAGTTATAGTAAATTCTATGAGCTGCGTCTTTGAATTAAAAAAAAAACAACCAGTAAATGATGGTATTGAGGTATGATATTACTATTTTTACATAACATTTGTAACATTTAAAGAGTAATATTTGTTATTGTTAAACCAATGACACCTTAGAAATCGATCTAGGAATCTGTTTACAGTGAGCGCTTCTTTAAAAAAGCAACTATATGTAAGAATGGAAATTTCATGTGTAGATGTTTGATGTATTACTCAACATCGTTGCCTCGAATTTCTTCATTTAACTTTCCGGAATGAAGCATTATTAGAAGAGACGACTTCGTTGTAGTCGTGATTCCGTCAGTGATGAAGTATCTGGAGGTCGACCAAAACCGGTTGTTATTCCAAAAGGGTAAAAGATATACATTGATGCTATGTGCCACATGATTGAAGAGGATCTATATATGAGGGATCTTTTGGCATATTGAAGATTTAAAATTTTTTACATGAAAATTTGCGTATTAAAATTCTGTTTCCCAAGGACTTCGCATAATTTGACCGAAGCTTAAACGCAGACATTTGTTTAAGGAAATGCAATCTTGTACAGATTTATTAAGCTGGATACTAAGCAACCATCAACTGCTTAAGGGTTACAAAATGAATCGAATACAACAAGAGTTGTTCATTCACGAAACACTTCCAAGCAAATGATTGTTTGATTCTTCAGTTGTACTGAACGATGAAATCAGGACAAATAACATTTTTGAGAGGAAGGAGGTCATAAGAGCGGTAGACTTCCAAACCTAAATAATTTAAAGCTTTCTAAAACAAAACCTTGTGCTACTTTTTTGTAAATAGTGTTTTAAATGATTTAATGTTGTTTCTTTTCTTTCATCAAGTTGTACTTAATATTTTATGTCTAAAATAACGGTATTCTTAGGCTAGAAGTAGATAAGCGTTTTTAACGCAAATGTTGATTAGTAATAAATTTCATTGACGATATATAATATTTTTTAATGAGACAAAATAGTTTTGACCAGAAGTGGAAGTGAATAAACCTCGTTCTGCGTGAATGTATTTAGTTACTATAGTAATACAAATTATTTAAAAATAGTAGATAATTAGTATTTTAATTACTTCTTTGACAAAAACAATTTAAATGAAGACCGTTTTTTTTCCCTAATGAATATTCTACTTCTATCAGAAATTTATAAAGAAGAATTTTAATGCCTGTTAAAAGTACTTGACAATTCCTTCTTCATTTAAATACTTATGTGAAAAACTAATTTTCTTACTTTTAAGTAATTGATATATAAACTAATTGATAAAGTAATTGTAATAATAATTAATTAATTAATTAATTATTAATTAATTAATTATTATTGTAATTAATTATTACATATATAATTTTAATGTCGGCATAGAACTACAAACTAAATAGTAGAAGACCAAAGTTATTATTAGATAGTTAAAACAAAACTGCTTGCATTTGGTTCCAAAAATGACGGAAACTATTTGGTGCTCTGCGTTGTGAGAAAAGATGTCGTTTGAGATCAGTTACTAATTATGAACAATGTAGGCAATGAAATCTGGAGGGCATTGGCAGGTACTAATATTACATTTTTCTGAAAGAGTTATTGCTATCTTGATGCCTAATATGTAAGGCTCTAGTGCAGGCCCGATACCTATGCTAATCGTCTCTTTGTTTAAATCGATTCAGTTTTGAGCTTGTTGAGCTATTAAATTAAATGCCCCTAAGTTTTGAACTATCATGATAAAATGTGCCAAAGAGATCAATCTTTCTTATACGTAGTATCTGCAGACAATTTTGACTTTCTCATATTCAAAATATTTGATGACAAATCTGACCACGATTTTTTAAATTATATTTCCGCATAGCGGAAATTTAAGGGATTAATTAAATATACACAGCTAGTTGGAAACCGTAATTAGTATTAGATCAGAAAGAAAAATTTTAAATATTGCCTTAAGTCTTAAAAATCTCTTTAAAGGCTCAATTTACATGGTAGAAATATTTGAGTTTTGACACGAGTTTGGCTAGAACGGAAATATGCTAAATTCCATTGGAGGATAGTTGAATGTCAAGTTTAGTTACTAGATCTCTTTAGTTGGAAGGTAGGTAAAAACAATAGTTAGGGAGTCAATATATAAGATGCGGTTTGACTAAAAAGGCCCTCAATTTAAAACTTTGAATTCAAACTGTTCAGTATTCTGTTAATCATGTCATCTGGTATCGACACAAAATGGCCATTTTTTATTAATTTAATATGTTGAAATAAAGATCAAAGGGTGGGTTGATGATTTGTTTAACATGTATCTATTTTTAATAATCTGAAAATATTATGATGTTAATTAATTGTAACTTCTTTTAATTTTGTTTATATTTTTAATCATGAAAGGGTTATTATGTTTAACCAAATGTAGCTTTATTTATTACCCTTCAGTTAAGCTAAGTAAAGCTATGCTTTGTTAAGAAGACTAAGTACGACTTTAAAATTAAATACTTATCTCATTTCTACCATCTAGTGAACCCCCAGTCACAGCCCTATTAAATGGGGTGCGACTATATGCTCCATATCACTATCACACATATTTCTTTAAAAAATACTATTATCAGTACATGTATGTATACGTTTACAATCTTGTGGAATACATTCTCTACTTTGTATGAACAATATTATGTATTCAAGTTATGAGATGCACGTCCAATTTGTTTATAAAAATGAATAAAATTTTCGGAATCCTTAGGACTTGATTTATTGTAGATTTTTTTTTTTTACAATATCGTCAACGTTTTGATTATTGTAGTTTGGATCTTTTTCAGGCCTGAAATCAACATTTACACTAGTTTTGCATACCTTTGAAACATTATGCAAAGTAAGTGCAAATGTTGATTTCAGTCCTGAAGAAGATTATTATGTAATTTTTTAGTATGTAATATATGGGCTTATATTACGTAATAAAGTTTTTTATGAATGGCTTAAATTAATCATAAAATTGAACTGTAAATTTATTTATGTACGATATAATCATTAAATTACTTATATATTTATTATAAAATTATTTATACAAAATCAATGAATAGTTAATTATTATGATTTGTTTACAGTTTTTCTTTTAATAAACTGAAATATGCAAGTGTACAAATAATAAAAGAAAAATTATATATTTAAAA
>WYDF02277785.1:0-17418 GCA_009867245.2 Adranes taylori | reverse complement strand
TATATATAATGTATTATCTTTGTTACGTGCTCCATTATAAATATTTTATATATGTTAAAAAACGTCGTAAGCACTATTATATATCACTTACTTTGTGACTCGAGTTTCTGGCGTGGGCCCATTATCGAACTGACTGTTCTTATGGTCGAGTTGTGTCGTAGGTTTTTCAATCTATTGATACATGATACGAATGATACGAAGTCTTTGTGTTTTTTTGGATGGTTTGATGTAGCATGGAATATATTGTTGTTGTATGTTTCTTTTCTAAAGATGTTATATTCTAGGTGGCCTGTGGATCTAACGATTTCAATATCTAAGTAATGGATTTTGTTGTTGTTTTCCCTTTCAATTGTGAATTGTATATTTTGATGTATTGCATGTAGTATTTCTACTATTTTATTTCTGGAGTGTTTATTACGCATAGGACATAATCTACATATCTGATCCATTTGGTTACTAATGTGTTTTGATTTAATGATTCGATGATTTTTTGTTCGTATGTTTGTAGAAATATTTCACTAAGTATAGATAGATGATAGAGGTGATCCAGTTGCGAGTCCGGATTTCATTTCATAGTATTTGTTGTTGAATTGGAAGTAATTTTGTTTCATTATGGTTTTTAAGGCATTTATTATTTCGTTGATTTTCTTTCTGCTGGTATCGTTGTTTTCTAAGAGTGTTTTTCTGATGTTTATGGTTTCATTTGTTGGTATAAAAATTTGTGATATCGAATGAAAATATTTTGGTGTTTTTGGTTATTTCTATGTCTTTTAATTTATCTATTAGTTCAATGTTGTTTTTTATATTATACTTGTTTTTTGAGTTGTATATTTTGTTCTATTTCATTGCTTATTAATTTGCTTATGTGATAAGATGGTGCACTTTTAAAGTGGTCTTATTGGTACTTCCTTCTCGTGTGTTTTTGGTATTGGATTTTATGCTGGTGCCTGTAGGTTTTGATTGATGAACTTAAGTCTTTCTTGTTTTGTTAGGTTAAGTTTATTGGCTATTTCTTGAACTTGTCTTTGGTATTTATCGGTTGGATCTTTTTGTATTTCCATGCTTTTGTTATCTTCTAGAAATTGTTCTGTTTTTTGTATTAACTCTTGTTTATTTATTATGACAAATGATTTTGCTTTTTTGCGGTTGTTATTATGCTAATTTCATTTTTTAATTTATTGTTAATGTTGTTTATAAGTTTTTGTGTGTGTTTGTACAGTGTACCTCCATTGCAGCGCAGTAACCCAATATTGCTAACGATAGTGGCACATATATAAATTTCTAATATATCCTCCAAAAGAAAAAAATTGTACATCGCAAGATGGGGACCTCGGAGATCACAGCATCAATACCAAGACAAGACTGAATTGGCCAAAACTTCTACAGCACATGGATGCTGTAGAAGTTTCATCCAATCCGGCGATGAAGAAGTGTCTCGTTTAGATAGCGATGCACTGCACCAATTAGGTAACAGCTGCATCTTGTTGAAATAAGAAGTTATTTGAAGTTCTTGTTTATTGCGGAAACAATTTTGTTTTGGAAACCGCACAGCAGACTTTATGTGAGAATTTTCAGTGCCCGATATCCGTATATCATGACGGGTTTACCTTTAAAAATGATAATTTTGTAGAAATAAGTAGAAATCATTAAATTTGGCAGCAGCGGTAAATGTTTTAACAAAATAACTAATGAAGCTTATAAATCGCCTACAGATCAATCCACCTATCCACATATTTGTCCACGCTAGACTGCCTTAAACTTTTCAATTCGCCGACCCATAAGTCGCCCAGTCTCTATATTGATCTACAACTGCGAACAACTGCCATGGACACTGCCAGCAAGTTACTGCGTGACAAATTCATCTAGACTTTTGAAGCAGATTAATGTATTATATTAACTACTGAATATTGGTTTCAATAATAGTCATCAAAGTAATATGGTAATACGAGGAGTCAATGTATTATATTTTAGCGGCCGCATGTCAACATATAATAACAGTCTACAATGTAATACGGTAATATGAGAAGTTAATGTAATAATTCACTGACTCCCATATTACCTAATTACATAGATGACTGTTATTACATGTAGTCCGCTTTGTCGTGGCCTGCGCCCGCTAAAATAATAATACATTGACTCCTAACATTGCCGTATTACATTAATGACTGTTATTGAAACCAATTTTCTTTCAGTAGATAATAAAATATATTAATCTATTTCAAAAGTCGATTTCATATTGTTTTGTGAAATGGAAACGAGATATATGTTACTTGTGATTTAAATGACTGAGGACTAGCTTTGTTTCTCCATTATGTCAATTTTCAAAACAATCTCATTCTATTATTGTCTTGAGTAGATCGATTTTCGACGAACGCTAGGTGTTGAAAAATACTCTGCAGGAATTTGAATTATAATGATATACATGAAGAAATCTTAAAATAAAGACATTAATTTGTGACCGTTCATTCAATTTCCGGGAAGTAATAAAATCTAAATTGTAACTCTTTCAATAAAATCGACATATTCTTAAAGAAATACTGAGATAATTAATTGAAACCTTTAAGTATCTTGTAGCTACTAGAACAAACAGAAAATCAATAAATAAGCTTCAATACAGAAAATATTCCATCATTCAAAATAATTCCAAATCACAATTTAATTGGAATACTATCTAAAACGAAATTTCTTAGATTTGCGAAACAAACTTATTTCTATAAAAAAATTCACTAAATAACTTTAATAAACAAAATCGTAAAAACAGTTTTTAAATTGACTTTATAGTATTTAATATTAATGCACTAAAAGCAAAAAAAATGTGGGAAATTTGCTTAGCGTTACCGATTATTTCCCAAACAAAGTTGTTTTAAAGCCAAATAATAACACATTTTAATAATTTAAGATACGTCATGTACGTCGTTATAGGATTCTTAATCAGAATAATCCTTTTTGAGATTATATATCTCATACACGGTTTTATTGACAACAGGTATAAAGAGCAGTTATGGTCGGTACTTTTACTGAAATTGATAAAAATTATTACTGATACTAATGGATTTCACGTTTTATAAGCCTACCAGCGAAAATGTAAGAGACATTTTCGCGTTTGATAACAGACATTATCTGAAGAATTGAATTTCCAACAATGGTTGTTATTTGGAAGGATTATTGGTACTTTTGATTAAATATTTGATATTAAGTGGAGCTTGTTTGATGTATGTAAAATATAATCGTTAAATCAACAAAAAAAAACCGAAGACTAGATTATGTCATATTGGAATAACACTGGTTGATGGGTTAAAATCCAAAACCAAAACTTGTTAAAGAAGAAGTCATATTGGAATAATAATGGTTGAAGGATAAAAATCCAAAACCACAACTTGAAGAAGAAGAAGTCATCACATATGTTTTCAAATGAACTTGTTGATGAACTTCTTCACAACTTGTTGAAGAAGAAGTAATCATATATGTTTTCAAATGAACCCAAGTTATAATTTTAATCTTGCAGATTTAATAGTAAATTCATAGACCACCCAGAAATATATAGATTTTAAATGTTATTTCATTTCAAGAAACTCTGTCCGTTCCTCTGGTATTCTTGATGTCAAAAGTTTAATATTTTCCAGTTAGAAGTTTGTAGTATTTATTAATTTTAATAAGAATGAAATTTAAATTACAAAATAAATTACTAATTGGTTAATATTAATTTAGATGATTTAGTAATACTTAATACACACGGTGATAGGCCACTGCAGCTGACAGTTTCTACATAAATAAGCACTTTGCAGTATTTTCATATTCATTAAGCTACTAGAAACGATATGTTTTAATACATAATATGAAAAACTATATAAATTAGCTCTATTGCTTTAAAAATTCTAAGAGTTTATAAACTTATGACTTAAATTCTTACATAACCCTCGTATAACAAATGTGTAAATGACTAGGTACTGATGCGAACGAGCCTTATGTAACCCTAGATTCGGAGGGTAGTTGTATTTATCCAATCTTGACCAAGGACAAGAACACATTTTTTCTTTCTATTCTTTAGAACATTATATTTTAAATGAATTTAGTGACTTACCTAAGCCTGGGCAATGAATGCTTCCCTCTTGTTTACACTGTTAGAGAATCACTTGGAAAAATTGAAACGGTACTTTATTCAAAATAAATTTCGTGAAAATGTAATGTTTTAATATTGTCTGCACCTAATATTTATGAGGAAACGTAGGGAAAAACGCATGCGGTCTAAGTGAAACAAGTTTTTTTTATGCAGTTTATTTATAAACTACTAACTCGAAGAATAATAACACACGACGAGAGTATATAATATTCGAGAATGCCTAATATTTGTCTGTTGTCTACACAAAATAATACCGGCTGAATTCGACTGATTCGGTTATAGCAGTTCGGATCAGATACAAACTAAACTATGCGGTTTTAAAACGTTCCGAATTTTTACATAATTACCGGCAAACTCTGCGAGTGCGTGCGAGATATCACGAGAGCACGACTCAAGCATGCACGGAACGCCTGCTATTTTATCACCAGTGATGCCACGTTTCTAATAAGAATAATATAACTTTGATTAGGATTAGGGTATAATTATTATAGAAATGATACGTGAAATAAATAAGTTAGACAGAAATTTAGAAAGAACAGTAAATTTATGTCTCAACGCAATAAGTATATTACTGATATTTTCACCACAAATAAAGAATTTCAAGGATTTTGCATTTTCTCAACATTATTTAAAATTGATTCAAATAAAATTAGTCCCAACAAGAGATAGTCTAAAAGAATCTTTAAAACGACTTCTCTGGGAAGAAGAATTAAAAAAATATGCTGCAGCCCGAAGCGTAGCTGGAGAGATAAATAGAAAACGTAGATTCTGAAAGTTTTAAAGATAGAAAGCAAAGTAAATGGTATAAAGAAGCCATTAAAGACTCTGCTGAGAATATAATAGGACTTAAGCAGCCAGAAAAGAGAAATAAATGGTATGATAAAGAATGTGCGCAGGAGATAAACACAAAAAATCGAGCAAGAATTAAAATGTTACAAAAACATGAGGAAATACGAACCTATATCCAAAAACTAGAAAAGCAGCAGAGTTGACACATGTACAAGAATGAAAAGAGAATGGGAAAAAGAAAAAATGGAGGAATTAACAAAAATAAAGAACTACAGACAAATGTATGCGCAACTGAAGGAGAGAAGAAACCATCTTTGTGTGAAGACAAAAAATCTTCAGCTCCAAAAAGTGCTTGAACCTTGAACGCTGATGGAATGTATTAAGCGATTATGAATGAAACAAAATATGAAAAACTGATCATGACTTAAATCAAGGGAATGAAAAGCAATAAGGGCCCTGGTGAAGACAACATTAATGCAGAGCTACTAAAATATTGTGAAGATTCTCGACAACCAAATATACCAAATTAATATTAGTATAAAATTGGAGGAGGCTTGTTCGCCTGCTAGCTAATACGCAACTCCCTTTCGTGCACATTCGTGCGTATGATATGCGTTAAGAGCGCCACCTACTGGTGTGTGGCATCATTGAATTTAAAAACGCAAAGGAACACGGTTGAACCTACGGGTAACCGTATTGCGAGTAGCCGTAATCATAACCGCAGTATCCGGTTGAGAACTCGTTGGTAATAACGGCTAGAATATACCATTTCAATGATGGATTTAGAAGAAGTCGCAACTGTTTTATTATCTCTACGCTCATTATAGAAATAAAAATTGAAAAAGAAAGACTGGATGCATCCTTTTTTACTAACACGAAATGATAACCAGCCATTTGCAATATCTTTCGAAGAGCTCCAAAATATGAATACAAGTTTTTTGGATAGACTAGAATGAGTTTAAGAACATTTGAAGAATTATTGAGCATATTAAAAACTTTTAAAGCAAGATACACGATTTCGGGATAGTATTAACCTGAAGAAAATGTTTCGTTCTCACACTCCATTGATTATCCACACAAAATGAACACGTAGCGATTGGCCACAAACGAAACGTCTAGTGCAAATAGGAAACTTAGACTGGCCGGTCTAGGGGCCGTACCTATTTTAATCACCGCACCGGTCTACGGGCAGCCGAATAATAGCGCGAATAGAAGTATGTTGTTACATGTTTTATTGCATGCGGCTAGCCGGACGCCAACTAGCCGCATAGTGCGTATAAGACCTTAAATTTTCATGAGGTCTTGCGTCGATGACTAAGTAAAATTTTTTTGTAATTTTCTTTATTTATTAAAAAATGAGACGCAAATAAAAAACACATGCCAATTAAAATTCTATGGAAATTTGTATTTACCACTATTAAACTTGAAGATTCATAATGTAAAGGATATCTGATGAAAAATGCAAAACAAACAAAACAATCTTAATTACATACACAAGGAAAATTAAGAATTTGGTAAAAAATAATACAAACTCAATAAATATTAATATCAGTACTTAATAATGTGAAATCAGTGTAGTCGACAAAATAATAATAAAAATATGTAGGTATATATCGTAATCGAACACGTAACAAAATCAATCAACAAAATACTCAATAAACAAACACTCATTTAAATAAAAAATTGTAAACTTGTCAATCAGCAGTTTGGAAACATGGACAAACACGTGTGCAGTTGCAGGATGCAAAGTGAAATAAAACATTTGTTTGTTTTTGTTTCTTTTTCTCTCTGAATTGCGGCGCCTGACATCTATTATAAAGTTTGGAAATAGTGAATGCATAGACACTCGACAGTAGGACTTATTAAGTATAATATATAGTCAATTCACGATCTATATTTTGTTATTAAAAAACTCTATTTCGTTATTGTATTTTTATTATAACCAGTAGAGTAATAATAAAAATACAATACAAAAGTAAAAGTTTTATATTACAATTAAATCAAATCTTATTATAGATCTACCAACATCATATATTTTATTAACCCTTTTATCAGGATTTAATAAAATTCAAATTATATATACTTTTTAGGTTCTACAATGAAAGAAACAATTTGCAATACATTGTTTATGTTTTCAAAAAACTGAGTTTTGTTGAATCTTTCAATTCATTTTACAATACTTTGTTTTAAAATAGTTTTTTTAATTTAACGTACCGTTTTCACAAATATTTTTCTTGTACGTATATAAATACAATTAAAATACTTTCTTTTTAGTACTTTCAATATTTTGATCATTGGTTGTGAATGGATTATAATATTATTATCATTAAAATTACAGTTAAATGTAATAAAACAAACTTAGTGTTCACTAGATGGCGGCATTTGATGTAATGCCGTTTGGTTATAATCACAATGGATATGTAAATCATAAAGTAATTTAATTAATGGAAAAGCAAGAATAGTTAAGAATGCGTTGCTTTAAGTTTTTTTATTTTAAAAGTATGAATAGAATTAGTGATATTCCTAAAACGAAACTTGCGCATTGTCCTTACTCTTCATATATCTTGAACAAAGATGTGGGTCAATGATGAAACTTTCTCTTTCAATTCAAAGAATTTGAAAACTTTCTTATATCAAAGACGTTCATAATTTCACTGCCCATCTAATTTATAGTTAAGTTTAATAATCATGTTATCAAAGTTAAATAAAGTAGCTATATATTATATTAAATACATACCTGCTATACGTTGTATAAGTTCGACGAGCATTAAAAATTCAGATAGGAGGCAGAATTTAGCAAGAGGTGGCCAAAAACCCGATTGGAACAGAGCCGTGAGTGAAGCTGAAAAAATCGTAGGATATCCGACATCCTTCCTTAGCCTGCGATGGTTATTAAGCGATGAAGTTGCAAATATAGCGTTGCACTTGAGAAAACTGGTTGGATCAAATCATCCATTATTAAAAACTGCCAAGTAATTTGTTTTTGTTTTACTAATTCATTTCCAGTGGAACAATGTTTATATACGTATTAGGTATGTATTGTAAGTTTGGAATAGGATATATTTATGTGGACTGTGAATTTGGAGCATCTATCATAAACTATTACAATCTTTTTGAGTTCCAAGTTTAATCGTACGTTTGTTTGACATATATTTGAATTTGACAATATTACACAAGATAAGTACAAATCGTCTGTGTTCAATTTTAATGAAATTAGAAACATTAATGAAAGAAGAATATAAAAATAATTATAGATAATTCACAACATACGGTCTTATCATTAAATCTTACTTTAGCGGACTTTAAAATGTATTTGGTGTTTTTTTTTCCTTCTTGTACAGCTAAGGTTTTCAGTTAGACGTGTGAATCGACCATTTAATGAGGGCACCTAATTCATTAGTCTAGCGAACAGTTTGAGCCTAACATCCTTCCTCCTAGTTTCAAGGGGTGTCTATTTTAATCTTTTAAGCATGCCTGTTACAGTAGCGGTCTTTCAGTGTTATCCTCGCGGCTCTCCTCTGTACTTTTTCTTATTTTTCTATGTCCCGCGCCCTATCTTTTTTGTGATGTTTTCGATGAGGTTCCTTCAGCTTAGATCCGATGTTATCTATACGCCAAATAGTTAATACCCTCCTTACCAGCCTTCGGTATTGTATTCTCTTGTATTCGATATAGTCTATCTTGCTTGTATTTCAGTCTACCAAATTTGAGGAAAATAATGAGAATCGGGCCTAGCACACTCCCTTATGTGTACTAGGTTATCCGTTTTTCCCTGGATACAGAGGAAGAAAGAAGAAGTGTAAAAAGCAATGATGATGTAGCGACGCAATACCAGACGGACCTGCTACATATCTTAGATATAAATATACAATCTTTAAAAAATAAAATAAATGAATTTGAAGTGTTTCTCCAACAGCTCGATTACTCATTCATTTTTATATGTACTTCAGCGCAGGCTGATAGAGCAGGAACTGTGTAACTTGTCTTTGGAGGGGTTCACGGTCGCCTCGGGATTCTGTAGGGAATCTACAAAATCCCATGGTGGCGTGTTGATTTTTGCTGTAGACAATGTTCAAACAGAACCAATAACAAGAATCAATCAACTGCGTATTGCATTACACTGTGAAATGTCAACAAAAACTACTTAAAACTAAATATTACTGTGGTCGTCTTATGTAGATCTCCCACATCTGATATGCACATATTTCTCAAATTGAGGAGATGTTATCCGTGATAGGGAACACAAAAGCTATTATTAGTGACTTTAATGTGAAATTTGGAACAAGTGAAAATCATATACAACAATTGTTAGATCTTTTTCTTTCTTTTAGATATAAGTATTTGTTTAACTGTCCCACAAGGGGGAAAAGCTGTCTGGATTATATTTTTATTAATTTTCAGCAAAAATCTTGTAGCAGTGACACACTGGATACCCTTTTGTCGGATCATGTTGCACAAAAGATTGCTATTTATTTACCCAGGACTCCAGAACATAAAGCTAAAACAATATATAGACCAATAACACAGATGGGAATTCAAACATTTTATAGAATACTAAACAATGTCAGCTGGGAATTTTTGAATGACAAGCGCAAAAAATGTTATGTGTTTATTAGAACATTGTAAGATGTTTTTAATATCTCCTGTCCGATACAAGTAAAATACATCAAACATAATACAACCAAGGGCAATTGGTTCAATTATAAATTGAAAGATATGCGCGACATTTTGACTCTAATGAAAGAATCTTATACACAACAGAAATCTACTCAACTCAAAAATGACATAACCACATACCGTAAAATATACAGATACGTCATCACTGAGATAAGGCAAAGAGCTTATTAAGTTTACTTTAACAAGCCTGATAACCCAGTAAAATGTATGAGGAATGTCACAAAACTACATATATAAGTAAAAACATTTCAGCCTGCATTAAATTCAAATGAGTTCAACAATTTTTTTATTAACATAAGTACCGATATATCATCACTGCCGCCTACGACGGACGATGCTATACAGCTCTGTAGTATTTAAATAATGATTGGTCTGTCCAGAGCATTTGATTGTGTATGTCATAGCATTCTTTTGCAAAAAATCCAGAAATATAAATTTAATCAACTAACAATAACTTTGATCACATCGTATCTATGTGACAGATTCTAATGTGTTAGATTTAATAGAATCGAATCAGAGAGACTTGAAGTGAAAGTTGGCTTTCCACAGAGATCCATTCTTGGCCCCTTACTATTCCTAATATATATATATATATATATATATATATATATATATATATATGTATATATTAATGACTTGCCCATCCAATATTATAAGACAGGACGTTCAATGTGTATTGTATGATAACGTCACACCAACTTCATTTGTCACAGTCAGTACGAGCTGGGTGTCAGTTATGCGATGACGTGATAGAGAAGACATTACAGTAGTTCACGGCGAATAGACTGAAAACTAACTCAGATAAAAACCAAGAACTATTTCTTACTTTACGTAATCACGGCTTCGATAATCCGGAATATGCAAAGTTCCTGGGAATACGCATCGATCCCAAACTTACATGGGATAAGCATGGTGACGAGCTGTCTACGAAACTAGCCACGAACATTTATCTAATACGAATCCTGCCCAATTACATATCGAGAAGAGGTTTCGAGTCTATTTTGCGCTCATACAATCCCATCTGCACTACTGTTTGGTAACATGGGACTCTACACAATCAGACATCGAATATTCCGACTACAAAGAAGAGCTATGAGAACATTTTTGAATGCCTATTATACATTAAAAACATATTAACGAATATCCCACTATGGGCGATAAACATCAATATAGTACTCGCACTCAGGATGTAAGTATTTAATTAAGTAGACTGATTAAAACGCAAAATTGCCCCACATACCTTCCTAAGAGGTTATACAACCGTCTACCTCTTGAGGTCCGTCGACTGTCTGCAGCAAGGTTCAAACAACTAGTGAAACAAGTATTATAAATAGTTACTACAGTATTGAACAATACTTGAAGTGCAAAAAACTTGGTGAAATCTTGCTTAAGCTTTTATAGTGGTTTCGCTCTGCCAGTTACGTTTTCTGTAAATTTTTCATTTTTTTTTTATTCCATTATTTAATAATTATTCCACCCCGAATAATTTATCTGTTTTGTAGACATATGTGTGTATATGTTGAACCTCTAAAAATGTTGCTCTTTCATCAATTACAAATACTTGGCATGTGTGTGTGCACATACGGTATGTGTTCTAAGCTTTTATGTATATGCAATATATTTATAAATAAGATAGATTATACTATTTATACCATATGACAACAGTAAACATTTTAATTTGTAAAAGAGGCAATAAACAATTCTATTCTATGGTACCCCTGATGTTACTTCGGCTTCCACTGATAACTCGCTGCCTAGCTTTACTATTTGTTTTATCCCTGCAAGGTATTCCGCTATCCAGTAAATTACTCTCTTATCTTTACCAATGTGTATTAGTTTTTGAACTATTTTGTTATGAGACACCTTGTCAAAAGCTTTTGAAAAGTCTATCGCTATTGCATCTATTTGCCCTTTCTTATCTATTGCTTCTGATATGTCTTCAGTAAGATTCGCTAACTGCGTAATAGATGAGTGGCCCTTTCTGAACCCGTGCTAAGTTCCATCTAGAATTTGTTGACGATCACAAAAATCGGAGATGTACCTTACTATTTATCTTTTCGAAAATTTTGCATACTATAGATGTAAGACTGATTGGACTATAGTTATTAACATTTGTTTTGATGCCGGATTTTAGAATTTGAGTCACTATTGATGTTTCCCAATCGATTGGAACTATTGTGTTGTTTATGGATATTGTAAACAAGTGGATTTACGAGCCAGTTTTACAAAGTTAATGCTAACTCCATCGTTCGCCCCTGCTTTTACGTCTATGAATTGGCTCTCAATATAGCACCAACAGTGAAACTGAACAAGTTTGCTTCTCTTCTATTATAAGTACTTATTATCTCTTCTTCGTTATATTGCTGAGCGGGGTTGAAAATTGACATTCAACAAATAATTTTTTTCAAACATTTTTTAGTAACACCAAGTAACACGGAAATAATTATTAAAAATATTTGCTACGTCTTTGATGTGTGTAATTAAACGATGCTGGTCATTATGCCTGATTTCCTTTAAGATAATTGTAAGAGAGTTCGCCTGTTTTATCCTCTAATGTTTTATTCCTATATTTTTGCTCGGCTTGATTTTTCATTTCGTTCAGAGTTTTTGTTTCTGACTTAAATCTAGTTTCATTTACTTTTCTAGTCTTATACATTCTTCTTACTAATTTATTTTGCCTCTTGATATTCGTTGTAATAGTATACCGGGTCAGCGTTTTTTGTTATTACCTTCTTCGAAATGTAATTATTAGTGCAGTTGCTGATGATTTCTTTAAATCTAGTCCATAAGTTTTCCATTGTACTATTCTGTGTCACCCATTCTTTATATTGTTTGTTTAAATAGTTTACTATTCCTTCTGTGTTTGCTTTTTTGTAGAATATGATTTTGTTCTTAATAGTGCTAGTTTTAGATTTATATGGTATTTCAAGTTCCGCAGTCACCGCTTTGCGATCGCTCATATCGTCAATCACTGAGCCATCACGTAGGTATCTGGTCTGATCATAATAACATCTAGGACATTTTCGGTTTGACCGCTTATCCGAGTTGGTTCTTGAACAATTTGTGTAAGCGATTCCTCTGTAATCAATTCTTTTAATTCTTTTTCTAATTTACTTTTCACGTTCCTGGTGTATCACGGTCTGCGTTTGGTATATTTAAGCCTCCAGCTATTAAAACTACATCCATGAATCCGCGCACTCGTCCATAAACTTTTATTTTATTAATATTTTAATATGTTTTAATTTAATTATTTATTAATATTTTTCATGTCATATGATGGTCTATATCTTGCTATTACTAGAATACTTTTGCTATGTACATTGGTTTTTACTGCTATGATGTCACTTTCCTTATCCCTCCATACTTTTCTGCATTTAAAATCTTCTTTTACGATGATCATAACACCACCGCCTTTCGTTCTTTCATCATCTTTTCCAACTGTACGAATAATACGTTCTTGGCATTGCTATCTCATCATCTTCAATATGGTTGTTCAGCCATATTATTATATCGGCTTCGCTTGCTTCTACTAAAGTGTGAAATTCTTTTATATTATTGACAATACTTTTGCAATTTATATTAATTATTTTAATATTGTTTTTTGTAACACTATCATTATCTTTAGTAGTACTATGCTGTATGTTAAGTGTGGGAGTTGGTAATTTCCGAGATAATCTCTGGGTTTTCCTGATATGCTAACTTCACATTGTTCTGTTGTTGCTATACTTGTTGCTCATTTTGGATGTATATTATTTTTTCCTGTTCTTTTTTCTTTCCTCCTTTCTCCTTATACAATCTGCGCTCCACGCAGAATGTTTTGTATCGGTATTCCTATTTCCCTTTGAGTATTCGCTTATAGGTACAGTTGATGCAGAAATTCCCTTTGCTCTGACAATCTTGTTGGACATGCGTACCTACACATCTTGGGCATGGTATTCCATTTCTATAGTTGGCTTCTTTATGTCCGTAGTCTCAGCAAATCCAGCCTTGCTGTAGCCCAATGTATTCCTCTGCTACACACCTATTCTACCTAATTTTTAGCTTCCCAAATCTTATCATCCCTCTAAAAGCTTGAGGTTTAAGATCAAGAATTGCATTAAAATTGAATTTCCCGGTGAACTTTTTGTGTACTATTTTAATGTCTTCAGCTCTGCATGCAGGTCGTTGTGTTTAATTAGTTTTTGTTCGAATACGACTTCTCCGTGCTCGTCATTATAGTCTTCTTCTGCCCTTATTCCACGTATCTTTAAGCAGCGCAGCTTCTTCTCTTAGTCTTTTGTGACAATATTTTCTCCAATAGTTTCATGTAACGCCTTCTTAGTTCTTTGGGACAACAACCGATTTTGGTCACATCATTGATGGAAGCGTGACCACGGCGAAATTCCGTAAACCAGTTGTAAAGTCTTTTCTGATGGTGTTTCATTGGAAAAAGTAGAACGAACCGTTTCTAGGTATTGTTGTTGAATAAAATCTTTAAAAAATCGTCCAACGGAAATATTCACGTGCAAGTTATTCACGTCAAAAACAAATAAGCAAGTCACAGAAAAATATTCAAAAAGAAAAGCCAGCTGAACATATTTTCCTTATATATGTATGCGATTTTGTCAATAGATAAATGCACGGCATGAAAAAGTTTACACATAATGCTCCGATAATTTATGAAAATTGTTAAAATACTTTTAAAACTCTTCTATAATTATATAAATAAAAAAGGTTTCTATAAAAATTTCAGAGGCCTTCTATATAATGGAAAAAATAATATGCAAGCATGGGGTCTAATAGTATTGCTCATATCAAAAGCAGCAGGTCATACTGCCGATATCAGCGATTTGGAGCAGGATAAGGCAGCTGGTGTTTTACATTCGCAAAGAGCTTTAGCAGAAGTCACCGAAATGATCCGTACTAGTCATTTGGTCCACAAAGGAATGGCGAATCTTCAGCAAGGTGGCAATGAAAGTTCGGGAGATATGATGTTCGGGAATAAGATTGCTTTACTTGGTGGTGATTATCTGCTTAGTAACAGGTATGTGAAAAAAAGAAATTTATGGTGTTTATTCAAGAAATATTGATTACACCGTGGTATAAACCTCCGTGGGGACCGAGGGAATCATGGGTAGGCGATTTATATGTCAGACTAGTGTTATTTAGTTTACCCTAGACACCATTGTGCAAATTGAATTTAGTAGACGACTTAAAAGATGACAGTCAAAACTAAAAGGTTCAACTTTTATTTTATGCAAGATATAACAAAACATAAGAGTTCCAGTATATGAAAGTTGGGGTGGCGATCATGTCCACGAATTTTTGAAACAAGCTCTCACGCGGTACATAATCAAATGCCTTTGTCAGATCACAAATCTCATTCAGTATGTTTTACAACAACTTTATCGTTACTCCTTTTGTTGAATAACTTTTCTTAAACTCATACCTTCCCGCATTATAAAATTCATTTATATCCATCTGATGGATGATTTGATTGTTGAGGACTTTTTCTAGTATTTTTGGAAATATTGGTATCACCGATTGGTCTAATTCTCTGGTGGCTGCAAATTACCTGTTTCTTTGAAATTGGGACAAGCCTTGAGTGTTTTAGTACGTCTGGAAATAAGCTGTCTCTTCTTCACAAGTTTATACATCTTGTTAATGGGACAAGTATTTTATTAATAGTTTTTTTTAATGATTTTGGTATTTATTTCATGTATCTCCCACCATTTATGACTATGCGAACGTCATTAAAGGAAACCTCTTCTATCTGGAACGGATGTGAGAGGTCATATGAAATGTACTTTATTACGTTTAGAAACTCCTTGTAAATAACTATATATGGAATGTCATGAAAAAAGATATTAAGCTAGATCATGAAAATCCATAGACGTTTTATTTTTACATCCATTTATGCTAGAGTTTATGATATGCCACGTGTTAGTTTATGATTTTCAGGTTGATTTTGTATTAAAATTGGAAATGATATCAGTATATAGATACGTTTATTCTTAGAGCCAATAGAAAAAATTCAACGTAAAAATATTTAACAGTTGTAGCGAATTAGCAAATCTTCGAAACCAGGAACTTGTCGAGCTCATGAGTTCAGCTGTCCGTGATTTAGCTGAAGCGGAATTCGTCGGACCACGTGACAAACAGAATATGCCATTGCCGGCTAAGCCGAATGGTCGTACAGCAGATGCACCCGTGACAGCAATGGAAGTAACTCAAATCACAGAGAATGGTATCGAACCATGGATTGTTAGTGATGCTTTAGGAAATGCACAAGTACTAAATTCATTAAAACTAGTTTGAATTTTGATTAATGTTTATTTTTTTCAATAAAACAGGCTGAATGGACTTTGCGTAACGTATTAAATGCTGGAGCATTATTAGGGAAATCATGTCAAGGAACTTTGAAATTAGCGGGACATCCTTTAGACGTGCAAGAACAGGGATATCTGTTTGGAAAACATTTGGCTTTAGCGTGGCAGGCATGTCTTGATCAAGAACCATTCAGCTTAGGTAAGGGTTCTACTAATCTTTTCATATAGAAAAGGATGTCCCACTAAGGACATTTGTTTAAATTCTAAAAAAAATCGATTCCTGAAGAAATTAAGAAATATTAATGTAGATTGGTAAAAATAATTACATATTTTAGGTGCAAGTGGTCCCTTTTCTTTAGTTTCCGCGCCAGTAATGTTCCATTTAGAGCACGATCCAGATTTCTATCGTGAAATCGAACGCGGTACGGAGAGCGTCGATGATGTTGACTACGAATTAATAAGGAGAACTGTATTAGCGGGACCCGGAATGGAGCGTACAAAACGTCTTCAGCGTGACCATTCCACGGCAGCTCTAGAAGTGCTCAATCAATTGCCGCATTCGGACGCGAGGACTGCTTTAGCTAATATTATAGCAGCCATGCAGGAGTTATGAGCACAATTCTTTAAAGACATTCCCATAAAACATATTTCTTATAGTTATAATTGTTTCAGAATTCTATTTATACAACTTTAGAAAGTAGTAATATTCGGTAATTCGGTAATCTCATGGAATTGGTGAGGGAATACAATTTTTTAAGTAAAACTGAAAATAAATATTTTTGCCAGTTTATTATTGATACTTTGTCCGTTGAAAGAATATAAATTAATTTCTCATTGTTTAACATAATGCTGCCTAATACTTTGTATCACTTTTTAGTATTTGCATTTTTTCGTATAATCTTACAAAAAAAATAATAATAAAAGACAAATTTTTAAAATATGTACGAATAGTACTGATTTGCGACTAAACGCACATTTTATATATTAGTCAAGTTATACAAGGTCCTTGTAAAAGGTCGAGTATCTATAATTCTTCGATATGTTGTAGAGACCCACGAGTATACTAGGAAATCCACGGGTTTGCGGATACTGAAAAGTTGTGCTACCAGTAATATATATATATATATATATATATATATATATATATATATAGTCCAATTTCAGATGCCTGTTGATGACATGTGTAATCTCAAATAGCTTTAAAAGTCGGACTGGAGCTGATACGTATTTCAAGTATTAGGGTAATTATCATCACTACTCCCCTTTTAGTAGTCATTCAAAGTCTACAACCTAATAATTACACCACACCCGGATACTTAGCTATTTGAAAATTCATTTTAAGCATGAAATACATATCTGCTCCAGCCTCAGGTATCTGACATTGGAATAACTCATCTAATTGCCATCATTAAATTATTACGTCTTAAAGTAACTCTATTAAAATATTTACATTCATAATAAACCTTTAGCGGGTATAAGCTAATTCTATAGATGAATTTAGTAGGAGTTGATACATTAACATTT
>WYDF02277774.1:0-15086 GCA_009867245.2 Adranes taylori | reverse complement strand
TTCGATACTTCGCTGTTCACCCACCATTCATGATATCAATAGTAGCGGTGTCAAAAACAAAAAATGTCTTATGAGATCTAAAAGGTCTCGTTGTTAGAAGATCGCGCTCACTATAGGAGCAGAAGGCGGAGCAAATACAGCACGAGAAAATACGAACGCTACATTTCGGCTCTTGCCGACGAGAGAGTATCGCTGTAGGTAGCTGCAGCTCACACCAATCGTCTGAGTATTACTACGGAAAGATTAACCTTACGTTCGCTCTGACACCGTTGATCAAGACAGTAAACTTCGTAAACTCAGTGACTTTTTCCAATCCTTTGTGGCGCAAAACATTTTGTTGTGACGCAAGCATTCGACACTTACTTGTAATTTAATTTTCAACGATTATAAGTTGCTTTTTATTTACGACAATTTTAATTAAACTTTATCTATAAAAAGACAAACGTAGTTTATTCTAAAAACTCCCAAAATACTCAGATGGAGAGATTTCTAATTAGAAAAAATGAGAAAAGTGATAAGAAAGATAAACCAAACGAAGAACAGTGAAGACAAGAAAATTGTAACATCAACAGGAAAAAAGCGGAAATACGATGAAGATTATCTTAAATATGGATTCATTCCATCTGATAATGATCCACCATTGCCGTTTTGCGTGATTTGCCGAAGAACTCTCAACAATGTTGCCAAATAAACTACATCGCCATTCTGAGACAAAGCATCCTGAGCCTATTTTAACAGTCTACGATCAAGTCTTCAAAAATAATCGAAAAAATTCAAGAAATGTATGGCCACCTCACATGAAGCTCAAACTGCTAGCTACTTGATAGCCCAACTCATCGCTCAAAACAAAAAAAACTCACGCGGAAGTCGAGGAAATAATATTGCCTGCTTTAAGAAAATATTGAATTACAAATGAAAGAATGCTTTGAAGATCGTTCAAGCAAATGGGTTACCCAGCTTGACGAAAGCACAGACAATATCAATAATGCTCAGTTGTTGACATGTTTGCGGTTCGTTAATGCAGGAAATATTGTGAATTGTCAAGAACTGAAACAAAGAACTGGCGCAAACATTTTTGAATTCGATGAAAATGTTACAAAGTTCAACTTGAAATGAGAAGATTGTGTCAGCGTCTGTATAGATGGAGCTCCAGCTATGCAAGGCTTGAAAAAAGAATTCATCGCACACGTTCTCGAGAAAAATCCAAGTGTCAAATCAGCTCATAGTATGATTCATAGAGAAGTTCTTGTTTCTAAAGCGGTTAATCCCATCAAAGAGGTCGTCAAAGTGATCAACTACATTAAATCGAAGGCTCTTCGATCGAGGATTTTGTCAGCTCTTTGCGAAGCAATGGATTCGGATTACAAGACTTTGCTTTATCACAATGAAGTCCGAAGGCTATCGAAAGCTTTAAATCGGTTTATTTTAATGAAAATTGAAATTATCTCATTCATTGATACCGAAGAAATTGATTTTCCTTTCCTGATGTTACAAAGTAGAACCTGAAATGCAGAGAAGTTGTGTTGTCGAATTAGTAATTCGAGGAATTACTTTTTCAAGAATTATCAATCAATCAATCAATCAAAAAATCTTTATTGCCATAAAACAAAACCCAAGCATGCAACAATCTATAAACTAAAATTACAAAAAAGGACACAAAAAACAAATTCCACACTCCTACTTTTCCTCTCTTAGAAGGAATAAGGCATCTTTCCCTTTGTTTCATCTCCTTACTGTCCTTCCCTTTTCCTTCACTCCTCTTTCTTCTCTTTTTCGCCTGCTCCCAAAGACACTCTTACATTACCTGCTAAACACCTTTCTTCATCACTCCAATACATTCCCGTACATGCATTCACTAGTGCTCCCATCTTTCCTCAGCTCTTACACATATCCTACATATCCGCTCACTTCCATCTATCCAATATCTGTCTCTTATTTCCTTACTCCCACATCCAAATCGTGTAATTCTATTTTTGTCAATGTTTACATCTGTCCATGGTTACATCATATTCTCTGGCCCTCCAGTTCATTATACTGAAATATTTCTTATCATATCTCTTATACCTGAATCTTTTCCACTTTTCTTGCACTTCAATATCATTCCTCCATAACTTCGTCCATATTACACATTTTCTCGAACCATCTTTCCATAGAATTCTTATCGGATGATGAGATTAGTGGAAGGAAATTTGATGAGTGCTTATAAAAGGGTTTAGTATTTGAGTGGGAGTGTTTTTAGTCGATGAAGGTCACATATGAAACCAGGTGTACAAGCAAAATGCAATTACTTTGTCGCGTGAGCTGTATACCGATATATTTGAATTAGTCGATGAAAATGTTAAAGAACTTGAAATGAAAAAATTGTGTCAGCGTCTGTACAGATGGAGCTCCAGCTATGCAAGGTTTGAAAAAAGGATTCGTCGCACACGTTCTTGATATAAATCCAAGTGACAAATCTGTTCATTGTATGATTCACAGAGAAGTTCTTCTTTCAAAAGCGGTTCCTCTCATCCTTGCAGCAACTCTAGATGAGGTTAACTAAGTTGTCAAAGTGGTTAACTACATTAAATCGAACGCTCTTCAGACGAGGATTTTTTCAGCTCTTTTCGAAGCAATGGATTCCGATTACAAGACTTTGTTTTGTCACACTGAAGTCCGAAGACTATCGAAAGGAAAAGTTTTAAATTGGTTTTTTTCATGAAAATTGAAATTATCTCATTTATTCATACCGAAGAAATTGATTTTCCTTTCCTGATGAGTAATGTTTGGTGGTTGCGAGTAGCATTCTTGAGTGAAGTTTACAAGGCGCTCAGGAAAACATTATCACTATCTCTGTCAAGTTAAAAGCGTTTAAGGAAAACTTGGCTTATGAAATTTAAAAATCAGCAACACAGACGAGTGACCAGAATCCTTTAAAATTTATTATCAACAAATATATCGAAGAAACTTTAAAGTTTATATCAATATCTTTTGTGAAGTATTTTCTTAATCTGGATCCTTCGGAAATGGAATGGGTAGGCAATTCATTCACGGACTGTGAAATTAAAATTTTTTTTATTTATTTAAGAAACGATTTGGTTTCCAAAGGATTATTCGCTGAAAATGAGCGATCTGAATTTGGTTGTGTTTGAGCAGCAAATTTCCTAAACTCAATTACAAGGCCGTAGAATCACTGTTACCATTTGAACGCTCTTATGGTAACAGTGAGCAAGGTTTTTCAATACTTACGGAAATGAAGTCTAAGAAACGCGAGAGACTTCAAATGATCGTCAAGGAAATGCGCGTCTGTCTTCCTTCCATCAATGTCATATGTGATAAAAAATAATCTTAATGTTCACATTAATTAAACTTAAGATTTATTCTTTGATGCCTTTATTAATAAAATGTCCTTCAAAGTAACTGTTTTTATTGGCGATTGTCCATAGATTGTATCGTCATGATTTTACTTATGGGCAGTTCCTCAGGTGCGCCGCGAAAGAAAATTTTTGGACTTCGAGTGCGCCGCAATTTGGAAAGGGATGGCTACATAAATCAGAATATGTTGTAATTGAAAGATCCATTACTAAATTATTTTTATATTATTATTTGTATATTTTATACTAAATCCCAAAGAATCTTACATAAAAACAAACCAACGATCAATGGAGATATGTTTTTAAAACAAATAATGGTTATTTGCAAATTCAAATTCATTCATTTTGACTTAAATATTGTTTCTATCTATTGTTTGATGTAAGAATAAACAAAAGGTTTTGCTAAACGTGCAATTGAACTTAACTATTATGAAATCTTTATAGAATCTAAAAGTATATCAACACTTGTACGCTACTGCACTTAGAACAATAAATAATAACATTGATACTTTTTTTCTATAAAAAAATAATAAGAGAAACAATATAAATATTTACATATTTAACAATGACATATTTTGCAATAATAATTGTAATATTGCTATTTTTGTAGATTTATAGAATATCTGCTCATAATTTGTTAGATAAACATTTTCATATTGCTCAGTGAAATAAATTTTCAAAGGAAATCAAAAGATAAAATTTGGGTCTTAAGAAACCTAACTATCAAGAGAGGCCTTAAAAAATGTTAAAAAGCAACTTCGCGTCAACGAGTCATACCATTCAGAGGAAGAAAGAGGGAAGCGTAGAGAGGAAGAAGAGAGAATAAGAGAGATGTAAGATAGAGTGTATGCTGCACAAGAATATAGAAAGAAAGAGAGGAACAAACAGAGAGACAGAGAGGGGGGGGGAGACTGGAAGTACATCGCAGAGCATACATTATCTTGCGTTGAATGCTTGAAGCGAGTCAATAAACAGTAGACAGAGATCTACATTACTGGCTTTTGACAGCAGGCATACCAGTTACACAAATACTTAGTACCGATAAAACATAACGTTGAATATAGGTCACGGTATTGACAAGGCGAAAGAAGGTCTACGTAAAATAAATATAAGAAGAATAAATCAACCTGAAAACATTCAGATATGTTCCAGAAGTGTCCAGATGTATCCCAGAAGTGTCTCAGATGTGGCTAACAGATGTGTCCTGTTAGCATATTGGTTTTAGTGCTAACCTCACTTCAATATTTTCGATAGATATTTAGGCAGCCCTGTATATTATTTTCCTATGGCAACTGTAGCAACTCAGCACTCTTACCAAAATTCAAAATGTGGGCCACGAAAAGAACCTGTCGCACAACCCTGACATGTATCAAACACAAAAGCATGCGACTATTTATGGTAGACCTCAATCATGAATGCGTGAAGAACGAGTTGAATTAAGGTCATAAAGCTCAAAATTCACATATTAAAAATTTTTTTAAATTCAAATTTTCCGCCAACTGGAAGTGTTCTGTCATCCCCATATTGGTTTTGCAAATGATAGTTGTCAAATTCAATGCATACTAGCTTTAAAAATTATTTATTTATCAACGACCATCATACGTATGTACATATTAATTATCAACATGAATGAACGACCACCAAGTGTATACATTATTTATTAATGCACCACTACATTATTATCGAAAAGAACTACATAGCGCCATCTAACGCTGAATTTACAATATACAGCAGAAATCTGTAAAAAATGCAGGAATCTACCAAATTTAGGTAACCAACAGCACACAAAGTGTTCCTTGGCGAGCATTCGCTTGCATGTGTAAGTGTATGGTTTAGATATGTCGTGAGATGTTCGCGGTCGTAAGCAAATACATGGTAAAGATATGTCGCGAGATGTTCGCGCTCGAGAACAAACGCGTGGTAGTGATATGTCGTGAGATGTTCGCGTTCATGTGGAGGTTCGTGGTCTAGTCCCCGTGAATTCACACTACATTTATAAATTGCATTATGTAATTTTCATTAATGATCTACTACAATACAGATGCATTCATTCAGTATTGTACGTAGATGACACTACTTTTTCGGCAGCAGAGGAATTGGCTAGTTAGTGCATCAAAGTTTAAAAAACAATTCAAAAATAATAAACGAATGGTTCATAACCACGGTAAAGTTTTGCAATGGATAGGAATATAAAAACTCATGAAAGTTTCTTGGGATACAAATAGATGCAAGACTGACTTGGAATAACCACGTGAATCAACTCAGCTACAGGTTATCAATAGCAACATACGCAATTAGGAAAATAGCCAAGACAACTGGTAAAAGAGGCGCGCTAAGCACTTACTATGCAATTTTCAACTTCATACTTTCTTACGGAATAGAAATATGTACGCATTTAAAGTGATTTGTGAAGTACACAAAAACAAAGCAGAATACGTAAAAAGAAAATATATTCATCAACATAACACCCGCAATAAACACAATATACAAATTCCCAGCGTTCGATTAGTGGCTACCCAGTATCTGAGACGTGGCTATAAAAGAATATAATATGTGTCCTAGCAACTGAAAGAACCTCACCTTCAAGGCGTTTAGAATTTCGTAACATACAGTAACCTTATTAAGCTTGTATAGGATATTACTTACTTTGAAGAGGATATTTGAAATCAATATCCTTCGAGGTATTTTATACTTTGTGTACATTATATTATTATGTATTGTTTGTAATTTGACTTAAACTGTACAGTGGCAAACAAATATGTTTATTACCAAAGGGGAGTTCAGCAATATCTTCTTGTATGTAAATTATTTTGTGCTTCTCACTTAAAGTAATTCGTAGAATTACTTTTTCAAGAATTATCAATCAAAAAACCTTTATTGCCATAATAATAAAACAAAACTTTGCAACATTATATAAACTTAAAATACAAAAAAAGGGAACACAAAAAAACCAAATCCATAACTCCTACTTTTCTTCTCTTAGAAGGAATAAGATATATCTCCCTTTGTTTTATCTTCCTTCTCTCCTCTTCGTTCTCTTATGCTCCCCTCTAAAACACATTCTTACATTACCCACACCTCAATCTTTTCAATTTTTCTTGCACCTACTAATCAATTTGTCAAGCTGTTTGTATTTAGAACTTCCAGACAGAATTTTGGTAATAAATGTAATTACTTCTAAATTATTAAGTCCCTGTTGTGGAGGTGTACCTATTTTCTTCCAAAAATTATCGTTAAAAGTGTTTAATATGTTGTTTTGTTTCTGGTAGAATTTATGTTCCAACATGGAATTTTGGTGAGTTCCCTGACACCAGTAGCATTTTGCTAATTTCCTGATCTCTTGCATTACCCATAGTTGGAGTTCAGACTGAGAATACTTTTGTTCCAGCCAATTTAAGCTAATTTGAGAGAGGTTGTGTAACCAGCAATGTTTGTTTATGTTCGATTTGTGATTATAGAAATATCGCTTTTACCTGTTATATACATCGTAGGCCATTTGTCTGTTGTTTAAGAAGGCTTATTTATTTCTTTCGTATAATTATACTTATTTCTTGATGAATTGATTGAAGTTTTGGAAAACAGATATTGAGGTTAAACATATGTTGTAATACATCGGCAGTTTACGTTAGTGATGAAGGTTATACCTTCATCACTGACTTATCGTGACACCTTCATCACGACGACTCTAGGTGATGAATCCTAGAGTCGTCACTCATCCATTACGGTGATCGATTTAGGTCACTGCAGTTGTATGCCGCAGGGGGGCGCTCTGACATCTATATATCGTTAGGACAATTTTTACTGCTTGTGTAAGAGGGTTAGCGTGTTAATAGTGATTGTCTACGTATGAGGAAGAGGGTGAAACTATGATAAGAATAATAAAAAGAAGTAAAAGAAGAAAAAAGAAGAAACAGAAGCAAAAGGAGAAGAAAGAGAAGACAAAAAGAAGAAGAAGAAGAAGAAAGGAAAGAAGAAGAGAAAGAAGAAAAAAAGAAGAAGAAAAAAGATGAAAATGAAAAAGAAGACGATAAAGAAGAACAAAGAAGTAAAAAAGAAGATAAAAGAAGAAAAACAAGAAGAAAGAGAAGACTAAAAAGAAAAAGAAAGAGAAGAAAAAAGAATAAGAAGAGGAAGAAGAAAAATAAGAAAATGAAAAAGGAAGAAGAAGAAAAAGAAGACGAACGAAAAAGAAGACGAAAAAGAAGAAGAAAAAGAAAAAGAAAAAAAAGAAGAAAAAGAAGCAGAAAAAGAAAAAGAAAAAAAAGAAGAAAAAGAAGAGAAGACAAAAAGAAGAAGAAAAAGAGAAAAAAGAAGAAGACAGAGAAGACGAAAAAGAAGAAGAGAAAAAAAAGACAAATATGAAGAAAAAGAAGAAAGAAAAGAAGAAGAAACAGAAGACAAAAAGAAGAAGGAAAAGATAAAGTAGAAGAAAAAGAAGAAAGAAGAAAGAAGAAGAAAAAGAAGAAAGAAGAAGAAAGAAAAAGAAGAAAGAAATAGAAGAAAGAAAAAGAAGAAAGAAAAAGAAGAAAGAAAAAGAAAAAGAAAATGAAGAAAGAGAAGAAGAAAAAGAAGAAGAAAAGGAAGGAGTGAAAGAAGAAGAAAAAGATGAAGAAGAAAAAGAAAACGAAAAAATAAAAGAACAAAAGAAGAAGAAGAAGAAGAAACTTATTTGGTATCTAAATGTGATAATTCTTAAAACTTTTAATCTAAACACCGTATATTAAATAAAATTTATGAGATATTACTAAAGGCCATGATATTAAAATTAATAAAATCATGTTTATAGTAGATAAATTTCAATAGAATGGCAATGAATTTAATATAATAATAATGGCAATGGTTTGTTTTTTGTAGTCATTAAAATATGTTTAATCTTTCTATTAGCAGGAGAATATTTGCGAAATATTTTTTTAAATTGAATTCATACATATTACATATTATGTAAATATTTTTATTTTACATTACATGTATGTCAATTGTTTATTCTTCTTGTATTGTAAAACTCTAAATTACGCAATTCCATATGGCGTGTGAGTTTTTTTTTGGCAATCAGCTATAACCGATAGAGATCAAGAATTCATTTCACAATTGGAGCTGATGATTTGATTAAAATAAGTCATACTTTTCCAAATATTCTATTTAAGGGAACTATTTGAATATGTTAGTTAACATGTTTCGAATGTACAATCTCACCTTTGATTTCGGATTATCATATCCTATTAATGAAACTAATTAATGATTGCAATAACCAATTCATCAATTCAATGAGTAATCCTTTAATGTAATATAAAATGATTAAACAAATCTAATTCAATTCTTCAATTAAATATACAATTTAACAAATCAACAAACCAACGTAATATCGATTAATTAACAAGTAATATAAATATAAATTGGGATATTAAGATTTAATATGCTTAAAAATAAAATCTCAAATCCAACGAAAACATTAAAAGCACGTCGTGCAAAAAATATAATCCTCAAATAAAAGTCGACCAGCATAGAAAAGCATACAGACATTTATACATACGCAAATTCTCTCGCGAGATTATTCTGAAAGCATACCGCTTCTTAAGTTATTCGCCGACCGTCGTTGTGCGAGCTAGCGGTACCTTTGTCATACATACATGTATTTGTACATTTTCACAGATAGAATATTTCCGTATCGGAACATTTTTTGTACGAACGCTTTTTATTATTATTAGACTGAAAAAGAGCGTTTATCGTATATCTCCCTTTCTCATTTTCAATAAACAATTACACTTTGCAGCCTTTGGTAGTTTCAACGAATCTGGTTGAAGATTAGTTCCATGCATTTTAGCAGAAGACGTTTTCAATGCAATGCTTCTAAGATTAAAGCTACCCACTACCGTTTGGAAACTACCACCACTTACATTTTCTTACGATATCAGCCACAAAAGCAATGCAATTTTGATCCTTACAAATCTCTACGGATCAGGAAGGAATTTTATAGCAGAAGTTTCTTTCAAGCCACGCCTTTTTAGCGGAGACCGACGTCGAATTGTCAGTAAATTCAAATCGCGCATCGAGTAATATATTTGCAGTTATAAACATTATAGAACAATAAACAAAAATTATTGCGTACATCATTAGAGTGTGTAAGTACGTCATTATAATAATTAAGAACAGCACATTCTTAACTCATGCAGAGCATTTTATGTTAAAAATAAACAGAATGAAACTAAATGCAGTATAGTGGTCGTAAAATAAACCTCGATCCTGCTTTGCGTGAGATTAAAAGTATTCATATATAGAAACCTTAATGTACACAAATAGTCTCGTACGCAAATAATGTACACAAAAGTCCCGTACGCAAATAAAGCACACAAAATAATAATAGTAAAATCACTGGTCTGTTTTAATAATTTATTTTCACAAATTAATTATTTATTATATAGACAATAATTATTTAGAGGGTCGACGAATGAGCAAGTTGTGTAAAAGAAAAACTGGTTCAAATTTATTGTGTTAAAATAAATGCAGATACGAATACTTTTCAGCTTTTCGCTAATATGGAAATAAATATAAAATTTCTCTAATAACATAAGAGGAATTATTCTTTAAATAAGTATAATAAAATCTGAATCGGTTCACTACATAGATAATAATAAATTGGACGGTAATTATTTATTGCGCGAGAGTATAGATTTATTTACCAACGATACAGTTTATTTCCAATAAAAACATACACATTTATGATCTTTATTAACGTGAAAAAAAAATGGAATTAGTTTGTTAGCACGTTATAGAAAAAATTAGTTATTTACTCGAATATTTGTTATTTACTAGATTGAAATAATATACTGATTTTATTCGGTTTCAATAGTCCAAAATAAAATATAATATAAAAAATACTTAATTCTTACATTGCTGCATCACTCATGGCGGAGCACTAGTAATTTATTTGCTAAGCGATGTTATGAAAACGAGTGACGTGAACAATTTAGAATTTATTAGGAAAAACTGGAAACATAATGGCCAATACTGAATGGCGTTCAGTCTTATATATCTTCGTGAAGAAAAAGTTTGTCTGCGAGCTGTCAAAAAAAAGGAGAGTGGAGGTTAATCCCGATGTCGCTCGGCAGCGAAACACAGTGCATCTTTCCCCAATTTCTGTCCTGCTTTGAATTCTGGAAGGTGCTCGAAAAATCTAGAACTTTTCTCTTGCAGCGAGTTCGTTCAGCGATCTGACGACCGAACCTGACCGAAGGACTTACACCAAATGTGGCGGAAAAGCCCAGGTGAAAGTTTGCGACGATGTATCACGTTATTATGTTTTATATGTGCATTGAAATGAATCTAACTGTGTTGAATACATTTTTTAAAGTAGCCATCTATATATCCTCGCAGAGTGCGAAAGGCTCTATCCGAAGAGACTCGTGAATAACAAAAAGCACGAGTTTTATCTATCTCTCTAGTGGATATAACGTTACGAATACATTATCTAACAGCCAAATATGTGAAAGCAAAGCTAATTAGATCTAAACGTGGGCAAACTCGATGTGTCTATGAATGTTTAGCGATATTTCCTCTTGGAGACTATTGCAAACCTATACAGCAGGATTTTATGAATTTAATGCGATATTTATTTATTCTTGTACTGATTTAAGCATAGTTTGTTTTAAAATTTGAAGAAGATTTAAAGTTATTTGAAATTTAGACATTCAATTCTGTAGGATTCTAATTGTAGAGCAAATTATATCGTTACATATGCCCCCCCCCCTCTCTCTCCCACCAGTACTTCTGGACCCACAGAAGTCAAAGGGTCGAAATAGAATAATGATAGAAATTCAATTTCTTGACTGAAACGTATTTTGATTAAAAATTATTTTGACTAAAATCCAAACGTATGACCTTTTAAATTCGTCACACATATTCATATAAAGAGAAGAGAAAAAATATTATATTACTGTAAATATATTATAATCATATAATCCACTTTATAAGCTCAAATTTATTTAGTAAAATTGGAATTAACACTCGTATTATTAATTCACAATGTATTTAACTGCATATTTTTATTTGCACGTTTCTTGTTACGTTGTACTCACTGGTACAACAATAAGATGTCTCTCAAATGAATTATATTAAGAATAGTGGAATCTAAGTTTTATCATTGCCAAACGTAGAATATAAGTTTAATTACTCTCGTTGACTACTGTAATCTAGTTCATTATACCATTTTATTTAAAGTTTTTTTTAAGTACGTATCAATCATTGTATTATTTTATGTTGATGGACAGAAGCATTACATTTCATTTACAGTATTTATCTATCATTATTGTATATGACTAGATGGATGCTCTATTTGAAGCATCCTGGTATATTTTAATGTTCAAACTATATTTATTTTGAACTATCAATTATAACGTGAACTATATTTGTTTTGAATAATGTTTATTAGGAATTGATAAATTATATAGCTAACTACTCTTAAGCGCGATAACTGCTAAACTTAACTGGTAACTGCTAAAACCAAAAAGTTGTTCTTCACTTTTGTGTTCGACATAATCTAACGGAATATGAGGGTATAATGTTTACTGTACCTATCTAAACAGCTTCTATTCTATAACAACTTTTCTTTTCTCTAAATTAGTGCATTAGCATTTATTGGTCCTAAATATATACAGATAATATTGTAACGATAGAAATGGCTAGACACTTAAAACGCCAAAGACTTCAATCTCTAAAGTTCTAATAAATTAAATTTTAAACCAAAACTAGGCTTGAATAAATGAATCCAATAAATTAATAAGATTCTCCTGTATAGACTCACAATACACTTACAGCCTCAGCGTTACACTTCACGTTTAATAAGTAGTCAGACGTTCCTGTTAGTCACCCACGAGCATCTTTGGAGTTATTCGTTAGATTCTGCAAAACGTACGTTGATATAGCTTCATTAAATACATTTCTTTCATTGACAGTATCTGATATCTAGCTATGCAGCTGGGAAAAAGCCCAGTCGCTAATCCCCGCAATCTTTCGGGTTGACTCGGTCTTGAGACTGCAAAATAACCCCGCTACAAGAGATTTGTTCTAGTATTTTCCAGAAAACTCTCGACTTTAAATCAGGACAGAAATAGTCAGTTAACTAGTTAGAGAAAGATGCTGCATAGCCTTTGCAAGCAGCGAAAATCCCCTCTTTTTACACCAGCAACAGGCTACTTAGGGTCTTCAAAAAGATATATAAGTTGAAACCCACTGGAGTTTATTGGATTCCGTTTACAGTTTTCAAGTTTAAATTCTAAAACTTCACGTCACTCAGTTCCTTGAAGTCGCTTTGTAATCGCTTTTACTATTCTCTCTAGCACTTGTGTAATCTTCAAGAAAGAAAGTAATTACGTTCGCGTTTTTAAATCGCTAAACTACTGAATAATTTACAAGTGTCCGACATGAATAACTAATTAAAGTAAGCATTAAATAGTTAATTATTATATTTTAATTTGACTATTGAAACTGAATTCAGTATATTATTACGGCAAATCATTAACAAATATTCAAGTAAATAACTTTCATTTTACTAACAAACTAATTTGTGTTTTCTATGTTAATAAAAAATATATACGTGTATGTTTTAATCGAATTTAAACTTTATCGTTCGAAAATCAATCTATACTCACGTACAATAAATAATTATAGCACAATTTATTAATAATCTATGCAGGGAGCCAACTTAGATTTAATCATACTCATTCTAAGAATAAACCCTTTTTGTTACTAGTGAAATTGTATATTTATTTTCATGTCAGTGGAAAGCTTTATTGTATTCGTGTAAATGTTTATTATAATAGAATATTCAACCTGTTCATTTATTAACCTTCTAAATAATTATTGTCAGAATAATAAATTTTACGCGCGACAATATTTTAATGTTCCTGCAATTTTCAAAATCTAATACAATATTTGAAAATTAGAGGAAAATTTACTAAATAACGTACTTCAATTACTTACAAATTTTCTTTGCTTCTTGAAAAGCATAAAAAGAAATTTCAAACTCAACTTCGGATTTATTAATGTCGTTAGAGTATAAAAAAATGTAAAGAGAAAGAGGAACTCTACAACAGAAAAGAATTAAGCGCAAAAGCGATAGCCGAGTGGCAACAGAGCTGAGATGCATCCACAAAAGACACACAAAGTAGTCTCGATCATAAAAACATGTATGGCGAAATAAATTATTACACGGCGCAAATGCTAACTGGGCACGGATGCTACCCAAAGTGCTTGTATGGCATCCGAAAGAAAGAGAACCCACAGTGCAAGACATGTGAAATTTTATAAGTCAGTATAAAAGGTTCGATTGATAGTACGCGTTTTTATTGTGTGTATTATGGCTGGAATACAAATGTGAGTAAACATTTATTTATTCAAAAATCTTCATTAGGAATTCATACACATTCAGTTAGTTTTGATTTTACTTAAAGAAATAACTAAAATTTAATGTAACAAATTGCCATATAATATAAAGCTAACTAACTATGAATCTTATTGAAACGTCGTAAGTAAATTATTAATGTCAATAAACTTTAACAAGTATCTGTTCCTATTCATAAAATCCCTTTTAATTATCGTAATTTGTGAAAACAACGTGATAACATACTTCGTTATACTGTCGGACATGATCGATGCAACGAGAAAAACATGGAAAAAGCCCTAGGGAAGATATATAGCCCCGAAATCTAAGCGAAATCATGATACGAGGTAAGGATTCCTGGAATGCCATGGAATCAAAGTTTAGAGAGGTGATGAAGGAAAAAGTAAACATGCTCTCATCAAACTTTCAGTAAGAAGTACCAGAAGCAGTGCTAATGAAAACTAAAGTCGAACGGTTATTAAAATTGGAAAAAAATCGTGCCATGAGGTCAGCATACTTCATGCACTTGATGTATGTAAGCCGGTATTAGATCTGCGTAAACGCATTCCTAAACCTCGTTATAAAGGAACTTGTAATTAATTAGTTCCTCTACTCACTACTGGATCGAGCGAATATTGTTGATTAACTAAATAGATAAATAGATCAAAAGCAATCTTTGATTCAGATAATATGTAGGAAAGTTCTAACTTCCTGTATATGAATTAGGCGTGGCGATGACGACACCTTGTCCTAAGTTTTGTACGTATATTTCTATTATATCAATAATATATAGTCGTATAATATATGGGGTTGATATTTTTATCGATATATTTGTACAAAACTTTGTGATAAATATGAGGGGCCTTTGTGTTATTTAAAAACTAATATCTCTGCCTATTAATATGATTACTTTCAGACATCAACATAATTACAAAAAGAAGCATGTACATTTTAAAACATCTTTTTAATCATGCTAATAATAATTCTTTTATTAATCCTTTTATAATTATAGGTTATAAACTAATTATTTATTAACCAAAAGGACAAAAATGTATAAAACATCACAGACAAGTTAAATACTCTTTACGTCCTAAAATATGGTATAATATTAAGAAAAAAAAAGAGAAAGTAACGAAAGTAATATTTTCTTAGTTTTTATTTTGTTCTAATTTTGAAATAGATGGTTGTTAGGAAACCAATAAACATATGGCGGTCAAATAGTTATTTTAAACAACTTAAAATTGTTACCCAATTGCAAAATAAATGTTATATTTATATACATATATTATCCATACATACATATATTATCCATACATATAATATTATCCAAATTATATATATATATATATATATATATA